>JAOTRH010073463.1:7020-17713 GCA_034768845.1 Heliamphora exappendiculata | reverse complement strand
AAAAAAAAGATACAATCAAAACGTGTTTACAAAACAAGTGAAAATACATTTTTTTTGTTTCTAAAAATTTTGTAAATTTTAAAAACTGTTTATAATTTTTTAAAAATAAAAATAATTACCAAACATGTTTTTATTTACAATTTATAAAAAATTTAAAAATAAAAATAAAAAATAAAAAATATAAACGTTACCAAACGGATCCTAAGATGACAACTCCTTATCTATCCCCTCCTCGCCCTCAAGTAAGGAATTTTTATTTTTATTCTCCAAATGCAGGGGTTAGTGGTTATGTTATTAAATTACTAAGAAGGATATCAACTTTTTGTCTATAGAAGTTAAATCCAGAATTTTACTGCACAAAATACAATTACACGACCGTTGGACCAACAACCTCGGTCCAATTAATGAAAATTATTAAGTTGTAGAGATGCCCCTTATTTTAAGTTTTATTGATATTTTGACCCAACTTTGAAGGCTCCTTGTAAATTTTATTCTTAAATTAAAAACTATAATGAGCTGTCAAACGAAGATTCTTGTAATTTACGGCAAATATGCAGAATAATGCATAAAATTTACATATATTTAGCAAAACAAAGAAATTAAGGTAAAAATTAAGATTTTTGATAAGATAGAAGGCATACAAGGAGAGAGAATTTAGATATAATAAGAATTATATAGTAAACTTAACGTGTTCAACAAGTGGGAAGTGGGCAGTGGGCACTAGCAATGGGATTAGTCTTTTAAGGATTAACTGAAGTGCGTAAGTTAATCCAAATATTTTGAGTTATATAAAAAAATACCAGAAATAAAGAAAGTTTACCAACCACAAATACACTAGCGGCTATGTTTGGGCTAAATGATGTGACTTTTGATATTTTTGAAATTTTTTTTAATTTTTTGACCAGAATTTTTTATTTTTTTGAATGATCTCGAAGAGAAAAATCAAAAAAGTAAAAAATCTTAATAAAAAAAATCACTAAAAAATCAAAATAAGCAACATAAAATCTAACTTATTATATTAGTTTTTTTTTTTGTTTAATTTTGTCTTATTTAAACCTTTTAATATTTTGATAATTTTTTTTGATTTTTTTGATTTATTTGGATGAGAAGAGTCTAGAAATTATAAAAATTTGACTAAACAATCAAACAATTTATTAAAAAAAAAAAATAAACAAATAAATTATTATTCCTAAGGGTCGTAAGACTATGAGACTCTCAAGAGAGAAAGCTAGAAAGTATCCACATTTAGTGTGAATTGAAAACCGAAGGTTATTCATATTTTTGTTTTTTTAAATTACTTAACAACAAATAATCTTTTTAATTACCAGTTTTCTAATGCTAATACCTTTATTAACTATAAGGACAAATAAAGGGGAAAAAAAACCCACATTATTCATTTTTTTTTTTTTTTCTATTAACATTAATAATTCTTCACATTATTTGTCCAATTTCTTGTAGCTAGTGTTAATTAATGGAGACATGATCTCCTTTCTTTTTCTTAATAATTTAAATGTATGCAGGTAAACATGCAAGAAATTGACAAGGCCTGTTAGCTTAGCGTTTATATAGCTGCACTTTGTGCAATGAGTTTTTGGGTTTAACTCCAATATATAGGTAAAAAGATAATACTTTTGGTAGTAATTTAACAACTACAAATTAATTAATAGGTTATGTGTCTGGTCCTAAATCAGACAAATCATGGAAATTTAAGTAAAAGCCACTCAAATTTAGGAGAAATTATTTAACAGGTAGGAAATACCATGTTAGCATGCTGATATAGTATGTTTGTCTAATATATATATGTTATGTGTTTTTTAAATGCATGATTGTGTTGATATGTTATAACCGCTTCTCTTATTGTAGAGAAGTTATTCCATAGGTAGAAAACGTCATATCAGCATGCGATGTGGTGTGCCCACCTAATATATGCACATCATGTCAACATGTGATGTAATGTGCCCACCCAATATATGCACGCTATGTATTCATGATTTTAGGAACTTATTCTACATTAAAAAAATTAATTATAACAAATTAGTATGGTTCTACATTAAATGAATGCATGTCATACATGTATTGAATGAACACACTACATCAACAACATGCAACGTGATATTCTCTATTCATATAATAATTTCTCCTTGTTGTGAGATTATTTTCGAACCTTGGGTTCCCATCCCCTCTTCCCCACTTAACTACCCAACAATATATATATATGTTGTCAACTTGTCATGACTTTCCCTATTCATGAATTAATCTCTCCAAATTTAGGTGCAAACTTGGACTAACCTTGGGTTATTATTTGGTTGGAATTGTCAGCAAGTAGGTTGACGTGCAATAGGGCCATGCTACGCTTTTAGAAAAAAATTATTGGAAAAAATGATCGATTTCTATGATGAGACATGCTAAACTTCTCCAGATTGCGATTTTGAAGAAATAACTTGACACATGCATTGAGATTTAGTTTTTTTTTTCTTTTTTTAGTGACAATCTTGTCATACTCTCAAAAATTAAAAAATTAATGCCAAATCTAAAAAAATTTCTCATATTATTTTTTTGAAATTTTGTTACTTAATTTTTTAAAAAAATCACTTTAAAACTTTTATAAGAATTTTATTTTGTCTTTAGTGAGTTTTTTTAACTTCAATTAACATAATTATACTTTTAGAATTGTTTTAACGTGAAAAAACAAAAAATTAAAAAATTTAGATCAATCGAAAAAATAAAACAAATTAGAACAAAAGGAAAAAAAGCATATTAACTTTTATTTTTATTTTTAAAATTCGTTCATTGGGTAAAAAATTAGTTTTTTTGAGTTTTTGTTCAAATTAGATAGTTTTCCTTTTTCATGCATCCAATTTATGAGAAGTTTCTCATATATCATAATATGAAAATATTTTCATATACACACATGCTATGAGAACATATATCACAAAATGAGAAATTCGCAAATACACAAATATTATGAGAAAATAAGAATATTCTCATACACACATTAATCAAGATGAATATACAACTTTAAAAAAAATTATACACAATAATTTTCTTATACTTTGCATCAAGATATGAAAAATGTACGTCTCATAATGTTGAAAAAAAAATTATACTGAAAAATTTCTCACTAATATATTTCTCATTTTATAAAAAATTAAGAAAAATATGTATGAGAAGTCTCTCATACATAAAAAAAATTATGACAAAATTAATTAGTATAATTTTGTTAAATTAAATTTTAAAGTATATATTTTATTTTTTTAGATAATAACAAAATTATCAAGTTTTTTTTTTATTTTTTCAACTTTAAGCCAAAAGACAAAAAAATCTAACTTTAAATTCCTTGCCAAACAAAAAATTAAGTTAATTAAAACTTCTTAAAAATGATTTTATAAAGTTTTTTTTTGCTACTTTTACATATTTTTATAGTTAGCATCAATATTGATTAATAGATCTTGATGAATAAATTGTAAAAGTATAAAACTTTTAATAAATAAATAAGTACAATAAAACTTAAAATGTTTTAAATCGGTAATATGCTTGGAACCTTAAGCATTACCATTTTTTATATATTTTTTTGTTTCAAACTATTTATTATGTAGTATTTATTAAGTAAATTATTTGTGCAAAAAATTAAATTAATCAGACATTAATAGATTTATGTGTAGATCACGTTTGTTGAAATTTAAATGAATGATAATATAATTTTATAAAAAATAGTGATAAATAAATATAATTAGATTATATAATTATAGATATTCAATGAACTTAATTTTTTATGTGAGTAATAAAATTAGTACATACTATAAAATAAATAATTTTTATTATAAAAATATATTCAAAAATAAAATATTCAAAAGAATACACTATATGAAATCTTCTTAGCCATAATTTGAGGGTAGAATATATGGAGATACTTCTGTCAAATAATTTGGTAAACTATTCGGGACATATAGCATTTTGTAATATATAGTGTTTGAAACTTATCTAAATGTTTAATAAGCGGGCGAGTTAGCATTGAACTCGTAGAATTTAAAAATGACATGACTAATCTGTTTAATTTTTGTATCAATTCAAAGCATAAAATGGATTCAAAACCTGTTAATAACCCATTTTTACCAATAATTTGGAGTTTTTATTTATTTATTATAATTTATGTAATTTTATTAATAAACCATGTATGATATAAAAAATATGATTTTAATTTTTTTTGTCACAGTAAGAACCTATACTATCTTGTAGCTAAAAAAAATGAACGAAAATCATTACTAACTGCCCGTAATAGGGCTCGGAATCACAACATCCGCTATGGCAAGTTGGGATGATGCCATTTAGTTACAAAGGCTTTGGCAAAGTATGGTCTTGTTATTAAATAGGGTTGTTAAATAGATTGAAAGTTAATAAAATATTAAGTAAATACATGCTGTAAACAGGTTATAATTATGTTAAAATTATGAACCTATTTAACCGATTTATTCTAATTTGTATTTAGTGTGTTGTATATAGGTAAACCCGCTTATAAGCATATTGTATTAGTATTATGATATATAAATAACACATTTAGTTAAACATGTGTGAGTATTAAGAGATTTTTTATTCAAATTCCATATAACACGGTAGGAATACAAAACGACATAACACTGCTCGACACGAAATCCATCTTTATTATTGGCCTTATCTGAAAAGAGAGGCTTTAAGTCGAAACCAAAAACTTAGCTGTTAAATCACAATTTTTTGTCACATAGTATCTTAAAGTTATTTTCTAAGTAAACAAAAATTTTATTTATTTAACTTAATATCAAAAAAGTTAAAAACTTTGAGCTAAGTTATCAAACAAAGCCAATTATAAAGCCTACTTGTATTTTTTGTCCTTCTAATGTTGGATTCCATTCTTCACTTGTTTCAATAATTTTCTCTAATAATTGTACATTTTGTCCACCTCTCTCTTATGTTTGATCTACCACCCTTTATGCCCAAAAAGAGTTTTACCATGTTATTATTCTTGTCGATGCTATATTACTCTCCAATAGTATGGAGGCACCTAGAGTGTTCTCTTCAACCATCAAGTATAATATTAAACCTCCCAAATAAAAATTTTATGTATTGACCAATTGGGACAACTCAATTCTATCAACTATAATTTTACTTTGGTGGAGAATTTTTCAAGGGACTACCTATACGTGTTATGTGATGACACTTTAATTATGAGGACTAATAAGAAATTGAGAAGTAGCAAAAAATAAAGATTTTTGAAGTTAGCATATTATGACAAAATAGTACAAATAAGTCCCTTCAACATGAAAGAGAACTTTTAATGGTTGAATGTGGGAATTAAATGGAAAAGACATGCAAGTATAACACACGAGGAAGAAGAAAAGACATGCAAGCTAACCTTTAGTGCCTAACACTTGAATTTGAAAACATCAAGCTGCATGGAAAGATATTTGTGAAACAATTGTTGATAACTATCAAGGGAGGCCCTACAGATACGAAACTGAGACGGCAGAAGAAGAGGACGCTCAATCCACCACTTCACAGTTGTAGGTCGTGGTAGTATATCATGATTTTAATTTTTTAAGCCAATCGTGCGCTACATAAACACTCACAACCTGACTTGTGATACTGACTAAGCCTAACTTCTAATATCTCATAAGAGAAAGAAAAGAGGAACCTAAACACATAAAGTTTGGAAAAGAATGAAAAGTATATTACACTAGAGAGAACTTTACAACTCTCTTAGTTGGTGTGGATGATTTTGGTGGTGTGGTGGTGCCTTAGCCAATTGAGCCCCCATTTATATAGGAACCTCAAATTATAGTGCACGGTTAAGATCTTTATAAGTGTATATGATTTAGTGTATATGGTTTAGCGCTTGAAATTTTTTTGGAACATATTCTAAAAGCTTTCCACATTTTCAAAAGAACAATCTTGAGCTTATCTAGAATACTATATACTAGATATTTACAAGGGTAGACAACTCTTGAATATGATAGTCTTTCTTGAAACATTCTAGGCTCCACTGGAATACTATATGCACTTGAAGGTTATCTTTTATATTATACAGTATTTAGAATTTTTTATAAACCTCATTTGTCTTGTACTAGTTTACTTTATATATGCTTGAAAGCTAAATTCTGTGAGGTTCTCCCCCATTTAATCTGTTGACGTCCTCGTCACATTTTTTTTGAAACTTCTATTTATGATCTTGGAATTGCGACAAAGAATTTGTTCGCTCCCAACTTACATTGCAATATGGAAATCCTTTTTAATTCACAAAGTATTCATGTCTTAACTAGTAGTTCTTTCTTTGGATGAATTTCTTAGGAAAGATGCACTCTACATGTCATTTATCTTTACTTGCTTTGTTTGACATCATTGGATAACTCCATTTGTAGCTCTTTATATCCTCTTATACAATAAACTCTTGTTGTATGGCAATTGACTTAATTTCCATTGTGATCTACCTTCCTCTTTGGTGGATACTGCTTATTCTTTTTCATCTTCGAGCCTTTCTCAAGTCGTATGTCCAAAAAAAATAAATAAATTAGCATTTGGACTTAACATGGCTTTGTAGGAATCATGTATGGGCTTCCCTCAAAGATGTATAATGGATTCAAATGAAAAAATAGCACTAACTTGTGTTATCCCAAGAATTTTATACCCAATACAATGTTATAATCATCAAGCGACACCATAGAAACATTCACTTTACCACTTTAGCTGCCCATGTGTAGCTCTACCCCTAGAGTTTCACCATCAAACAACATTGGCTAGGCATTGATGGTCTTCAGCTTTTTTTGCCCTCCCTACCGTGAGTCCAAGGTGCTGGTTTTATCTCATTTGACGAAGTTATGGGATGCACTTGTGTTCACTATAACTAGAGTTATCTTTCTATTGATGTACGCATTCACATATGTCAATGACCAATCCTTGGCATTCGCATGCATTGGACTAGCTTTGATAATGTTAAGAAGCTAGATAGAGCTAATGTGAACTTATTCTTAAATTTTTCATTCTACAATCATATAATTAAGGGCTAATCTCTTAGGACACTCCCTTACCCAATGTGAACCATCACATATGAAGCAATTTTCCTTGGGCATGAACCTGTCCTTCTTATCTTTGTTCTTACCCTTGCCCTCTTTGCCATGAGGGGGTTTTCTAGTCACTTTCATCCAATGATAATGATTCTTATCCTTTTCTTCCTCACATTTACTATGATTCTCAATTGATGGTCTGGTCTTGTCTTTCTTATTATATTCTATCAATGACTCTGCTACTGATATAGCCATGGTAAGATCTCCATACTCTGTGATGACAGATCTTGATCCATCCATGATTGTAGGTTATTTAGAAAGTCACATGATAGCTCCTCATCAATCATATTTGGGATCTCAAATATAAGAGTAGAAAATTCTTGCACATGGTCCATAATAAACGTAATATGTCATAGTCAATAATAGACGTAGTATGTTTTTAACTTTCTCATATTCTTCCTAGTTTAGCAGGCTATATCCTCATGGTAGAATTGTTCCTTTAATTCATTCTTTAAGTTTTTCCAAGTAGCTAAGAAGCATGTACATTTATCAATCTTAGCATGCCTCATACGCCATCGTAGAGTTTCTATTTCAATGAGATAAAGAATTATGTTGTTTACTTTAGCATTTTCATATGCGAATGCCGACATCTCAAAAAATATCTCTCCACATGCCATAGGTAGTTATCCATCTTCTTGGCATTCCGTTTTCTATAATAAGGCTTTGGTTTTGGCACCTCTACCTTGGAAGTCCTCAACAAGGCCACTACTCCCCTTATTATAGCATTTCTACACATAATCATTTCTCGGTGCAGCTCTTCTAAATGAGCTTTAAAGTTTGCGAGCATTACCAACACCTTTGCTTGGAAGGCCTCATTTGCCTTATTACACGTTATGCACCATAGAGTTGACGATAACAAGTATACTATCATTGAGGTTCTTGATCTCTCCCTTGAGGTCCTCTACCTATTGTAGCAAGTTTTGCTCTAATACATCAAGCCAATTCCCTCGAGTCAGCTACAACAAGCTCCATCTTTGTAAATTGTGTATCCATGTGGCAATAGTATCTTGGGGCCTTTCCTACCTTCCTCTAGGATTGGTATCCCTCCTATAGGTTTGCTTGTTCACCACCACGTCCATATTGGATGATAGTATACTTCATCTTCCTTAGTAACGACCCCTTTGTGACCTACTTTGATACCAAATGTCACAGTCTTAGATTTTACAAATCAACCGTATGGCACTTTGATACTCATAACCTAACTTGTGATGCTAATTAAGCTTAGCTTCTAAGATCTCACAAGAGTAGGAAGAGAGGAAGCTAAAGACTTAGAGTTTGGAAGAGAATGCAGAGCATATAACACTAGAGAGGACTTTACAAAACTATGTGTTGGTGTAGGTTGTTTTGGTAGTGTGGTAGTACCTTGACTTAATGAGGTCCTTTTTATATATGCAACTCAAGTTACAATATATGATTAAGATTTTTTCAAGTGTATACGATTCAACGATTAGAAAAAGTTTTAGAACCTATTTTAGAAATTTCTAAATTCCTCAAAAGAATAATCTAGACCTGTTAAAACACTCCTCATCTTTAAATATTTATAAAACTATACAACTCTTGAATTCTATAAGCTTCTCTAGAACATTATAGACTCATCTGGAATACTCTAAGCATTTCAAGGTCCTCATTTGTCTTATACTAGTTTATTCTATATATGCTTCAAAGCTAACTTCTGTGAGGTTCTCCCCCACTTAATCTGTCGACGTCCTCGTCGCATTCCTTTTGAAACTTTTGTATATAATTTTGGAATTGCGACAAAGAACTTGTTGACTCCTACCTTGCCTTGCTATATGACAATCATTTTCACTTCACCAAGTATTCATGTATAAGCTAGTGGTTCTTCCTCTGGATGACTTTCTCAGCAAAGATACACTTGACTTGTCGTTTATCTCCACTTGCTTTGTTTGATATCTTTAGATAACTCCCTTTGTAGCTCTCTATAGTCTCTAATACGGTAAGCTCTTGTTGTATAGTAACTGACTTAGTTTCCATTGTGATACACCTTCCTTTTTTATGGATGTTTCTTGGTTTTTTCTTTCTTTGAGCCTTTCTCAAGTCACATGCTAGAAAAAAAATTGCCATTTGGACTTGACTTGGCTTTGTAGGAATCATATATGGGCCTTCTTCGAAGATGTACAAAGAATTCAAATAAAGAAATAGCACTACAATGTGTTGTTCAAAGAACATTATACCCAATACAATGTTATAATCATTAAGCGACACCACAAAAATGTTCATTTTCTCACTTTAACTGCTAAGGTGTAGCTCTACCCCTCGAGTTACACCATCAAACAACCTTGGCTTGGTATTAACAGTCTTAAGCATTTCTTGTCCTCTCTACCTTGAGTCCAAGGTGCCAAGGAGTTGGATAAAGCTAATTATCAAGGATCATTATCATTGGACTAGCTTTTACGGTGGTAAGGAGCTGGATAGAGCTAATATGAGCTTGTTCTTGAGTTTTTCATTCCGCAATCATGCAATTAAGAGTTTATCTCTTAGGACACTCCCTTACCCAATGTGGACCATCACATATGAAGCAATTTTCTTTGGGCTTGAACTTATTCTTCCTATCTTTGTTCTTATCCTTGCCCTCTTTGCCAAGAGAGGGTTTCCTAGTCATTTCATCCAATGATGATGATCCTTATTCTTTTCTTCCTCACCTTTACTATGATTCTCCCTTGATATTTTAGTTGTCTTTTTTATTATATTTTATCAATGATTCTACTACTGCTATAGCTGTGGTATGTACTATGTGATAACAGTTCTTGATCCATCTATAACTTTAGATTATTTGGAAAGTTACATAATAGATCCTCATCAGTCATATTGGGATCACAAATATAAGAGCAGAAAATTTTCGCACATAGTCCAGAATAAACGTATTATGTTTTTAACTTTTTATATTATTCCTAATTTAGTAGCTCACATCCTTACAGTAGAATCATTTCTTTAATTCTTTCTTTAAGTTTTGCCAAGTAGCTATAAAACATGTACCTTTTTCAATGTTGGCATGCCTTATACGCTACCATAGAGTTGCTATTTCAGTGAGATAAATAATTATGTTGTTTACTTTAGTATTTTCATTTGTGAATGCTAACATCTCTAGACTCAAAAAAATATCTCTCCGTGTTCCATAGGTAGTTTATCCAGCTTCTTGGCGTTCCTTCTTCCATAAGGCCACAACTCTCCCGATTATAGCCTTATTGCACATGACCATATCTTGGTGTAGCTCTTCCAATTGAGCTTTAAAGTTTGCAAGCATTACCAACACCTTTGCTTAGAAGGCCTCGTTGTCCTATTACACTGTCATTCACCACAAAGTTGATGATAGCAAGCATACCATCATTGAGGTTCTTGATCTCTCCATTGAGATCCTCTGCCTCTTGCTGCAAGTTTTACTCTAACACATCAAGTCGGTCCCCCTGAGTCAGCCACAACAAGCTTCATCTTTACAACTCGTGCATCCACGTGGCAATAGTATATTGGGGCTTGTCCCACCTTCCTTTAGGGTCAGTATCCCTTCTACATGTATGCTTGTTCACCCTTATGTCCATACCGGATGACATTATACTTCATCATCCTTAATAACGACCCATTCATAA
>JAOTRH010073452.1:0-17714 GCA_034768845.1 Heliamphora exappendiculata | reverse complement strand
CAAACGGTGGAAGGATTTTCAAAGAAAGCGTTTCTACGAAAAACGTTTTTCATTTAAATGTGTGAAAATGTTGTTACAACGTTTTTAGGGTAAAGTTATATTTATAAGGAAAACGTTGTTACTAACAACGTTTTTTTTAAATATTTTATGTCAAAAAATTGACAGTTTAGAAAACATGTTTTGCAAAGAAAACGTGCTTACCAAACACGTTTTTACGTAGATTGGAAATAAAATTTAAAATTTTCTATTTCGTTAATAAGTTTAAAAACTTGGGTATTAGGGAAAAAGAGCCCAATATACCCCAAAGGCAGAAAAAAAATAGTAACAACATGAAGATTGAATGTTCCTAATAGTGATTGTATCAGTTATTATTTACAATCTCATAAACAAGTAAAATAATCAATAGAAAAATAAAGTAAATCATTTCAACAGGTTCTGCTTTGTTAGTTGGTCTATGGAATTTATTGTATAAAAATATTTCCCAGCCAATACATGAGAATTATCCAATGAGTATAGTTTAGCTGTTCACATCTTTTGTTGGGTATGATAGCATTCGACTAAGAAGAAGATCAAATGCTCTGAAGTAAAATGTTTATTTCAACTGAATCAACCAAAAAATTACACACCGCTGTTCTCCCCTGTTTTTCTTATTTAAAGCTTTCTAGCTTTAGGCGGCTAACTAACTTTCAAATCTCAGCTAACGAATTCCTAACCAACTACCGAAATCTCATTTCCTAACCTCTAGCGAACAGCTTTATTACAACTCAAAACAAGTTCTATAGAGAATAATATGTAATTAACTTCTATCTTAATAACAGGGGAAATGCCCGAACTGTCTGAACACAAGAAAGACAATACTCCCCCAGATACAATCCTCAATAGCAAAAACATTAATATGATTCTTAAATCTAGATGTAACGAAAGATACAAAGAGATAGAAACAAAGTTTATGTCAACAACTAGTTTATAAATTCGCCACGCAAATCTACAGAATAGTTAGAAAGAGGAGAGAATAGCTGTTTGGCAAAGGGAAAAAAAAGCAACTGAACTCAATCCCAACACGAACTACAGACTTCCAATAAAAAACCACCAAACCCTGTTTCTGTCTCTCAAATCAGCAATTCCAGCTTGAACTCCAATTCCCAAACGCGAACGGAAATAAAAATCGTTGCGCATACCAAAGAAAAATAAGCAACCATATATGTAATTCAACACAACCGACCTACATCCACGGGTGAGAGAAACAATCAACTATAACTGTAGAATGTACAAACTCGAGATCAAAAACACCTCAAAACCTGACACCCACAACCCAAAACCAGAAACAAATCCCGTTTTCCCGCTTAAAGGTTACTCCCGTGCCCCCGATATTTTTTCATCTCTCCCTACATCTCCGCCCCCTTCGATTTACTCTCCGCACAAATAACTAGAATTATAAAGTCTTATTTATAGGCAAGCTCTACAACCCTAATCCCATATAATTATAAACCCTACATGTATTAGACTTCTTGTGAATTCATGACTCCAACCCAGTCCAAATACATGTAAATAAAATACTAATTACATGGGTCCGCCGAATACAAAACATACACTCAACAATCTCCATCTTGAAGAAAACCGGTGCCGAAGTTAATTCTGCCGTCCTCATCTATCCGCTGAGGTGTCATGATTACTAATCATCTGTCAAATCAAGAAATTGCCATCTGACTTAACTATATCTGCAACTAAAATCCCAGCTGTATCCATTGATGATTAGTCTTCCATCATTAATTGAACCAGATTGCTCCTGATCACCCACGATCAAATCCGATCGCCCCTGATCAAACAAGATTTAAGCCGAATCCATCCAATCTCATTAAATAATTTAAAATATAAAAATTTTGACCGTATCGATGAATCTGCAGCGCTGAAAACCTTAGGATGCATATCCGTCCTGAATTATTTTGTTACATATACGAGCCGATATAATAAAACAATTTCGAACCGTTAAAAACAAAACTACAACCACACGGAATCATAACCCAATATTAGAAAATCAATCCATCAGCTAATCCTAGTCTCTGTTCACGAAATAACTTTTGTTTCAATGACTTGGTGCACGAAAATCAATGATAATGCTTCTAGCTTGCTTACTAGAAGAACCATCCACAGTGTGTTGCATCAAGGTAGTATTCACCAAATTGGTTTGTGCTGCCATTGCCTTTTTTTTTCCTTTTCTAGTTGCCTTTTTTTTCTTTTCTAGTGCAAAAATTATATGCTGCTCCGAACTATTATCATGGCTTTAAATCGTCTACCGTTAGCTCTAATACCACTTGTTGGGACTTGAACACCAATCTCCGAAGGAAACTAAAAATAGTACTAAACAATTCGTACATATGAAGTAAACTAAAATAATTTTATTTTGACCCCTATTATACAGTAATAATCATAGACATGATTACGTCGGCCAGTTGGGAAGAAATTTATTATTGTCACAAGATGTGGGTTTCAAAGCCACAAACTATAAGATTTCATAAAAATCATGGTATATTCTTTTTTGGCATTCAAATATAGAATTTAAAAATTTTAACAGAAGAGAACTTGTAAGAAAACTCTTTAATTTAAAGATAAACACTTTAAAAGGTATCGCATACATATTGTTTAAAATAGAAAAAGACATGTTAGTCGTTGATTGAATCCAAATGGTCGGACCCATATTAAAATATACTATGGCCTCGTTTGGGTGGACCGTGCTTATTTGCTTATTGGCTTATTTACTTATTAGCAAATAAGCCAAATAACATTTAACCATATTCGTTTGACTGACACCTGGCTTATTTGCTTATAAACCAGCTACCAAAACGAACTTATTTGCTTATAAGCTAGGTTATTTGGCTTGCAAATCAGCATATTTGCTTATTTGGCTACCCAAACAAGCTTATTTGCTTATTTTCTTATTTCTTTGTTTTGAGCTTATTTGGTTACCCAAACGACGTGGCGTATTTTTTGCTTTATAAGTCAATAAGCAAATAAACAAGATCACCCAAACGTGGCCTATGTTTATTTCACCCAACAAGGAAATAATAATAAAGTTAAATATGAACACAATGAGTTTGACTAAATTATGGTAAATTCTTTCATCACCAAATGGTCAACAAACTATGCAATGATAATGGTTATTTTCACATTAAGCGCTTTAAAAATTATATTTAGAATTTCGCCGCGGAGGGGGGTTGATGAAGTGATTCAACTAAATCATGAATCGTTAAATTAATCACCAATTCTATTCCAAAATATATTAATCTATAGGTTCATATCGACTCATCCATGAATCGTAAATCAAATTGTGAACTAATTCGAGAATCGAATTCTAATAACTATGGTCACAAAAGTCAACTTTTAGATAAAAATTTAGCATATGTTTCTTGAACCATATAACTTGTTTAGAAACTAATAAATTCAAATTTCAAAAGATCATATTGATCATGTAAGTTGCTACATAAAGAGTGAGCAAGTTTAAAGAGTTTATTGTATACTTTTAATCACCGATATAAATCAACCAAGTTGGCTATGTGAAAAAACTTAAGTTGATGAGCATGCCACTCAAGCTACAGTCAAAATGGCAAGATCATCTTGAACTGATCCAAACACGACAAAGCTAAACTGATCAATAATGAGCTCTGTTTGACCCATTTGCAACCTACCTCGAATTTTATGTTGGGCATTGAAAGAACTTGGAGTACTTGACATTGTTTTAGCACCCATGTGAGGGTATCTTTCCAACGCTAAGCGAGCAAAAAGGAAATGCTTGAAGGAGTGAAACTGATCACCTCATGCTAAATATCCCGTGGTATCTTCCCTCTATGACCTCCAACTTAATGTGTTGCTCTAGAATTTCTTCAATCCTTTTGATCTTTATCTTGGTGGCACTCTCTTACCAAGTATTTGTTTTGGCGCTTCAGCTAGCTATACTCATCTACGAGATACATGAGATGAGAGAGTGGCAAAATACGGTGCCATAACTTTTTCCTTGAAAGCCATCCTATGTTGATTATTCCATTTAAGCCTACAATTCCTAAGAGGAGGACATAAATATAAAGCTTTTCAAAAAGGAGGACATCTTGAACCAAGCACAACCAGATTGCAACAAAATATACCTTCCATCCAACGTCAATCAGTATAGATAGTCAAATTCTGACTGTAGTATGGAAAGGATTCCAAATGTTTTACAGAAGAAAGTGGACAAGCCTACGAAAAGCTTACTGTTTGTTTCTATTAGAGTTATGGATTTAGAGGCAACATTGTCAGAAAACTACTACAAAAGGATCAACACTTCCCTTTTCATCATAGGAGGGAGGGGGGCCTTCTTCCTAAAAAGCCTTTATGATTGCCTTTGCCCCTCTCTTAAAGCTACAAGATCCTACCGATCCTTGCATCGGTTCTACTAATCGGCTTTTCTATTAAGGCATAGTGTTATATGGACTCTTTCAGCACGTTAAGAAATGGAATGCCAAACACCTTTCTCTTTAGCCAACCAAAATCTTTTGATGACAACAGCATTTGTCATAAAAAGTAAATCGTTGTTCCCCCTACGCACATAATACCCTACTCTTATTACCATAGTCTTTCGAGTAGGATATATAATACATCTATCGAAATGACATCACACCAGACGCCTTGCTGTAACTTCTCCGGCTCCAACTTAACAAAAGGGGAACCTTCTCACCCCTTACTCAACATAGGGCCCATTGGTTATGCACTTTGTGATCTAATTCGAAAGGGCTCTAAATGAGGCCCTTATGTAAAAAGACAGAAGCCCCAACTAATACACGCTTGATCATTGCCCTATGGGAGCTCGTCTATGATGCTTATATCTATCTAAGAAGGCAAGGCCTTTCTTGAAAATCGAAAAAATCAAGAGCTTTTTCAATAGTAAGAAAACGATCAAATATTTTTTCATATTGACTAATACAAGCCTTAAACAAGTCAATACTTCTATAAGCATTACTATAAATCCTTGGATTTCTTCATCCTTTAAGGTTTGGGAATACTTTTTTATGTTACGTATGGTTCCAATTCCTATGCTGTTTTTCTTTTTTCTTTCTTTTTCTCTATTCATTTTTTGCCTTTTTAATGTGTCAACTAGATTTGCCTAGCTATCATTTCACTCTTTTCATCCCTATTTGCAAGCATATTCGATTCTTCTTTTAACCTACCAAGCACTACACCCACAAAGACACCCAAAATCAGCCCAATTACCATTTTTAGCCAATGTCGCCTACGCTATTTCTTTTCATTCCAAAGACTTCTCTTCTGTTACCATGTTTAAAGCCTCCTATCTACAAAAGTTACAACAATTTTAGCCTCTTAAACTAGTAAATTCAATCCTACAACTAGAGCCCTTTGCTACAACATCTATTAATTTTCAAGCTTGCTGGCCATAGGGGAGTGGGTCCAAATACTCATCCTACATAAGAAAAAGAACACGATTATCTTTAGATTTAATTGAACATAAGTCTAGGAAAAAAGTTTTAATGTAACATACATGAATTTTAGGGCATTATTATTGGGCTGGTGACCGCTCGAGCGACCCGTCGCAGAACAGCACATTATTAAAGCGGCTAGGGTTTTAGTTGTCGTATGGTTTGACCTAGTTTTGGGCCACTTTAAAGGTGGTTGAAGCATCTGAAACCCTAAGGGCATAGAGATAGCAAGGCAGAATGTGAGGATATACCAGAGAGGCTCGCGTTGAGACCAAAGAGTATAAAAAGAGGCTCCGATACAATAAAGTGAGGCTCAGATTTAAAGATTAGAGTGTAAAACTAGTTCTTGTAATCTTTATTAATAATAGTGGATTATTCCTTCTTGTTCTCCGTGGAGATAAGCAGTCAGCTGAATCACGTATATTCTTGTTTTATTTTTTATTTGCTTTGTGTGGATTGAAACCTATTTTTCTTTTTTCGCTGCGTAGGGGATTTATGCCCGTTAAATCCCAACAGCTGGTATCAGAGCATTGGTTATTAGCTTAATCACTTAATCGCTGTATCCCCTATAAACTGGTAGGGGATACAGTGGTAGATGGAGTTATCACTACTACACAGGCAGTCCAACGGGTACGACACAAATCCCTGGTATATGCGGCTTGGTCAGATCAGTCAAATCGACAAGTGTAGTATATCAGATCTTCAGAAGAAGACACTAAAAGTCGAGGTGGAGATCGACCAGATTCATTCACGTAGAAAATCGGGTGATTAGGGTTCAAATCAGCAGCAGTAGAGATTCTTTGTCTGACCAGAAGGCTACATGCATATCAAAATGGGATTAACAACAAGTAGCAGTGTTAGAGAACAGTGGAGTCACTATAGAAAGCTGTTGATTATAAACAGAGAGGGTGGAGCACCTATACTCGTGAAAGGGGTGTAGGATGAGGCGGCCAGCAGATCTTCCAAATGGTGATGGTTCAGAAATTCGTGCTAAGGTGGAGAATGTCGGGTTGGTGTCTTGTATTTCTGACATTCAAATTCGGTAAGGCGTTTGGACAACGCTGGTGACGGCTAGGGATTCAAAGAAAGCCTTTGGAACAACATATTATTGAGGTGGCTAGGGTTTCATTTGTCGCATCGTTGGACCTAGTTTTGGGTCTATTTAAAAGGGTTGAAACACCAAAGACCCTAAGGGCACAGAGATAATGAGGCATATTGTGAAGATACACAAGAGAGGCTCATGTAGAGGCCAGAAAGTGAGGATACACCAGAGAGGCTCAGATTTAGAGATCAATGAGTGTAAAGATAGTTCTTCTTGTAATCCTTATTAATAATAGTTGATTATCCCTTCTTGTTCTTCGACGGAAGTAAGCAGTCAGCTGAACCACATATATCCTTATGTTCTTCGAATGTTTTTGTTTTATTTTTTATTTCTTTTGTGTGGATTAAAGCCTACGTTTCTGTTACCACTGTGTAGGAGATTTGTGCACGTTAAATCCCAACATTAACACCCGTAGCGTAACGTTGCCAATAACAAGAGCTTTGAATTTTTTTCTTTTTTGCACAACTCGCTAAAATTGAGCTGATACGCGTGTTTTCATTCAAAAATCATATTTATTAGAGTTTAAAATAATTTTGAAAATTCTTGTACACTTTCTAGACTAAATCCGACATATGTCCTAATTTTTATAGTAGCTTTAAAATGTTTTTACAAAAAATATTTTTACAAAATAACATGTCATTAAATATATAATTCAAACATAAAACAACCAACATCTAAATATTCTAAAACTTTTATAAAGATTTTGACAATCGCTATTGCTTTCAATAATCAATATATAGAACTAGGAAGCCAAATCAAACTTTGTTTTAGATTATCAGCATTTTCAAGGTGTCAGAGGATTCTATCATTTATGTATGACTTCTCGTGCACTGCCCCTTTTAAAACCTAATTTCTTGAATTTATAACTCATTAATAAAAAAATAAAAAATAAATATATTAATTTAACCTAAAACTCATAATCTAAATATTCTAAACTTACTTTGCAAATATATTAAATTAAGATTTTTTAAAAGTTAGTATGTTGGATTTTTAGGTAAATAAAAAAAGTAATTAAATATTAAATAAAATTCAAATTTAGAACAACCAAAATCTAACGATTTTAAACATAGTTTGTATAGACCTTGGACAAGTAATTTAAAAAGTATCTTTTAAAAAAAGTTTTAAAAAATAATTAAAAGATAATATAACATTAAATATATGAATTTAACGAAAAACAAATCAGATTTAAAGATGATAAGCTTACTTTGGATAGATCTTGAACAAATTTAACAACAAAAAATAGATATTTTTTAAAATTTAAAAGTCAAAAAATACCAAAAAATATGAGAATTTGGAAAATCAAGCATCACTCAAGTAAGTACGAGATTTTAAGTTACTATGATACTTTTTTTTCGTAAAAAGATTGAAAAAATTGGGCTAATAAATTATTTCAATTGATTCGCAAACTGAAGAACCGCTACAAGCACTGTAACAGCCATTGTGGTACCGTAACAGACCTTTCTGTCCTTTACGATGCAGTAACGCCCTTCACGATTATCATAATAGCCTTCAAGGTTACCATAACAGTCTTTACACAGGGAATTTTTTGCCACATCACTGAATCGATCGTAACGGGAATAAAAAAGCATCGAAACCTATACGTTATGGCATTACATAATGGTAAAAGCCTATTTTAAAATCTAGAAGGCAAATGATATTAGTACTAATACTGAATCACGTGTAACCCACATATGATGTTCACATATATGTAAGCAAGGCATGGAAGTTCTATTTATATATTAATATATGGAAGTTCTATTTATTTAAATATTAATAAACCTATTGTTTCTTTATTCCAAAGTGGTTTGTCCATTGAGCACATACAAATTAATTACAAGGTTGAAAATAAAGAAACTTGAAGAATAAATATATTCAGCCTAATTGCATTTGGTGGGGGTAGGGTGGGGTGTTGCTGTTCTATGCATTTAAAATTCTTTTTTTTTTTTGGTTAGAAAATAGATGTATAGATAGGTTACTCCACACATTCGTGAGGGAGCATTGCACACATAACCCACAACCAATCTACAGCAGTTCCCACTGCACCTACGTCGGGCCGAACATAATAATTACCGCGCGATTAAAGGTCTATGCGTAGATTTGACCCCAACATGCCGCTATGGAAGCTCGAGCCCAAGCACTTGAGGCGAAGGCAACGAGTTCTTATCCGTTGAACCAACAACACATTGATGTAAGCATTTAAAATTCAACTCAATTAAAACTTACAGAACTCGAAAAATTATTGTGCCACTGGTACTTACTGTACAAATCACTCCAAAACAAAATTGAAACAACAACACGAAGAATCATGATCCAGGTGGCAGAAGATATATAGAGAGGGCGATCATTTATTCAATGCAAATCTTAGCTATTACCTCTTCAGAAGATTTTAATAAAATTGTTGTCCGAGGTCATTGCTGAGGCTCTACAGGTACAAAATGTACTGTAACCACGGCCGGAAAACCTGCACTAACCAAAACACCCTTCAAAGGAAAAAAGCAGCTTCGTCAAAACTTTTAGAACCATTTTAACATTTAATGAAAACAAAGCAATTAGTACACACCCTTATTATTCCTGCAACAAATGCTCCACAATTTAATGTCCCATTGTCTTTCAGTATTGAGATAAATCAGCAAGGGAAACATAATCCATCAGCTATGCTAGTATAACTCCAGCCATTTGTAAGTGACGATATAAATACAAATGTGAAGAAACTGTCACCTATTCACGAGGAGCTCCTTCTCACTAATCATATACTCATCTTCATGTTCAGTACCCTTTTCAAGGGAGTCAGCTACACGTACATTATGATATAAGATGTGGAATGTTTGAGAAACTCACTTCAGCCTAAAGCCTCTCAAACAGGATGGAGTTAAGTTTGTCAGAATTCTGCAACAAAGGAGGATGCATGGCCATCAAAGGATAACAGCTAGAACATATGCTGAGGTTGCTAGGTGTTTTGAAATTCCATAGAGGGGCTGAAGGTAGAGCGGATTTAGTTAGATGGTTGAGCGAAAAGCGCAGTGGGTGTATAATACGATGGATTTTATAAATTCCTTATCCGCTTTTCGAGGTTTTTTGTGCAAGTATTTTCTAGTGTCTTCACTTTCTGCAGTTGTTTGATCTTTCACCCATTTTGTAAGGGGTTCTATTCTCTTTGTAAACAGTGGCATTTCCTTAATGACCTTTTATTTCAATTTACATTATCAAGATAAATTTTTTTTAAAAAAACACTATCCACAGTGCACCAACCCATTTCCTTATATCATAAGCTCAAACTCAAATTTATATGGATACTGAACACTTTCCCTGCGTTTAAGTGCTTCTGAAGTTTTAAATTGCAGGTTGACAGTATTAAATGAACACCAATCTTCATACCCTACGATGGCACATCAACACTAACAAAGCACATAAGATATTTTGTCCCTTTCTTTTCCAGGGGGGTTGGGAAGAGCAGAAGCAGATCACTTGATGCAAACCAGCCTACATGGGAAGAACGTCGGAAGAAGGTCAAAGTTTTTAGGCCTATGTTTGATCTAAAAAGTCTAATGGCTTTGTTTTTGAAGATTTATTCATCTTTTCTGAACCTTTTTTGTATTTTGGCTTAAATTCTTTACTTCTCCGGTTCCTCGTGACGAGAGAAATCTAAAATGTATGCTCATTTGGGCCAAAGTTTAAAAGAGTTCACTAAAGATGCCAAAAGGCACAAAAAAGCCAAAGGGCCTGTTAAGTTGTCTTTTTTTGTCTTATTTAAACATGTATTATTTTTTTGGTAAATTTTTTTGACTTCTTTGATTCCTCCTAACAAAAGGAATCTAGAAAATATACTCATTCAGGCTGTAGAGAAAAAAAGTTCACAAAAGACAAAAAAACTGTATTAAAAAAGCTAGCCCGAACACGTGCTAAGTAACAATAATATTGTGTTTAGTGTGATTAGGAGGGACATCCAACAGTTGACAAAAACAATACATTGAAATGAAAATAAGACAAAGCAGACCTTGGGCGAGAGAAAGAGAGAGAGAGAGAAGGGGGAGTGGGGGGCCCTACTTCAAAAGGCATTGTTTGAGAACCAACCACACACACGAAGTTCTTCCACACTCCTTTATGCAAAGCGAATATTCCTAACTGTAGTTGCAGTTCACATCCAAAATCTCTCTATCTAAATGCCAGAATTGTTAGCTTTATTATGATTATATTAGCATCATTATTATTATAATCCAGTGTGGTTGAACAGACCATATCTTATTATGTAATCTCGTTATTCTATATATAAACCGTTGCGTGCCCTATTAGGGTTAACACCTTCATTTAGCCTAATACTATTTTGTTAACATGGTATCAGAGCCTAACCCTAACCCTAACCCTAGCCACTGCCGCCACCGTTGAAACCCTGGCAACCACCCACGGCCACCACCGCACCTCTAAACCCTAACCAGATCCACCAACAGCAATTGAAACTCCAGCCGCATCATTACAGGACCCTTGAAACCCTAACAAGACACTCAAGCAAGGCTCGCCGCTCACTGTCACATACCCAGCAAGCCTCATCGGCACTTGTCGCCTCTCCAGCGAGGTTCAAAGCCTCTCGTCGAGTTCTCAGCGAGGCTCACAGCCTCTCGTCACCACTCCTGGTGCCGACACCCACCAGAACCACCCCCTCTGGCGCCGAAAACCCCAAACCAGTCCATCGTCGTCGTCGACAGCCACTGACGTCGCCGACACCAGTTGCCGCCACCCTACCAGTTACCGAAATCCACCAAAAGCCCACTAAACAGTCACCAAAGTCATCGATTGTGTCCCAAAAACAGTCTCCAACCATTTAAACAGTCACCGAAAATCTGGAAAAGTCGCTAGAAAAGTCGCTGGAAGAGTCCCCGGAACAGTGTCACCGGCCTCAGCAGTTCAGTGTTTTCGTCTCCCTCACTGCGTCCCTTCCTTCAGCCGTACAATGGCCATCTTTCCATTCACCGTTGAGTTCTATGCCGTCCAATTTTTGTTGATGCAGTGAGGGTTGTCTGGTTGTGGGTTCTCTGATATTTGAACAAGAATGTCATCGGAGGGTGATAGGTCTGCTACCCGGACTTCTGGGACTGCTGAGTCTCTAACGGATACCGGGCGACCTATGAGAACTGAGGTGTTCTCTTCTTCTACCCGTCTCCTCAGTCAGCTTATGAACTCCATGGACCGCAATGTCAAGCTTTTGGTTACCAGTGCAGATATGGTGAAAGAAATCTGAGGGGCTCTGGAGGATATCTATTCCTCCACAAATGACTTATCGCGCATGTATGATGTGATGCGAGGATTCTTCCGCTCACAACAGGCAGGTCGTCCCCTTCAGGAGCACTTTATGAGCTTTAAAGTGCTTGCTGATGAGTTCGATCGACTTCTTCCATTCACCAGTTCTCTCGGTAAATTTCAGGAACAGCGAATGCAGATATCACAACCCGTTCACATATTCTTGCTGGGACAGACATTCCTACTTTATCTGAGACTTTCCGTCGGACGAGTCGTTCCATGCATCGTGACGACACCCGATCTACACCAGATTCTAGTGACCTACCTGCACTCGTTGTTTCTCGTGGAGGCGATGGAACTCGGGGTCGTGGCCGTGATGGAGGTCGAACCGGTGGAGGGAACGACGGGGGTGCTTGTGAGACCCGTTATTGCCATGACTATAGGATTCGGGGACATATTCGCAGTCAGTGTTATAAATTAGATGGCAGACCGTCCCTCGTAGCCAATGCTATTGTTGATTACTTTCAGGCAGACTCATCCACTTCTTGCCAGAAGCAGCTCGTTGAGATGACCTCGGCCAAATATGAACAGTATATTCAGTCTCAGGTTGCTAGTCCTCCCACTCCAGTGGCTGCTACCTTTGCAGGTAATCCTAGTGCCTGTTTGGCGACTACTCTGTCTGCTTGGGTGATTGATTCAGGTGCCTCCTACCATATGGCTGGTTCTGCAGGTATCTTATCTGACTATCAGGTGACTCCTAGACATCACAGTTTTCTTGTGGCTAATGGATCCTCCGAACCGATTAAGGGGCGTGGAGTTGCTACCCCCGCACCGTCCTTAACTCCACCTAAAGTCTTGCATACTCCTTGGAATCTATTTAACTTATTATCAGTAAGTCGGCTTACTAATGATCTCAACTGTTGTGTAACTTTTTATCCTGATGGTTGTGTTTTTCAAAATCTCACGACGAGGAAGATTATCAGTAAAGATCGAGTGTCTAATGGCCAACACTTAGTGAAGGAGATGGCTGCTATGGCCTGCTCCGCAGTTTCTTCTCCCAATTTTGAGACTCATTGTCGCTTGGGGCATCCCACTATATCTAGTTTGCATAGTCTTTGTCCTCGTTTTCGTTCTATTTCTAATATTGAGTCTGAGTCGTGTCAGTTAGCAAAGAACCTGCGTGTGCCTTTATTGCCTCGGGTCAATAAACGAGATTCGGCTCCTTTTTCTTTAGTTCATTCAGGTGTTTGGGGGCTCTGTCTAGTCGAATCTGTTTCTGGATTTCGTTATTATGTTATATTTGTTGATTATTATTTTCGTTTGACTTTCTTATATCTGATGCGCCATAAATCTGAAGTAGCATCTATTTTTTCCACTTTTTGTATGGAAGTGCAAACCCAAATCCAGGCCTAGATTAAATGTTTGCGCAGTGATAATGGTGGCGAGTATCTTTCCACCCAGATAAAGATTTTTCTGTCCACACATGGCATTATTCATCAGGCTTCTTGCCCAGTTCATGGCTGCGCCTCGGGTCCCACATTGGAATGCCGTGGTTCGAATTTTACGATATTTCCACCTAACCCTGGTAAGGGGCTACATTTCAGTGATCATGGCCACTCTATCATGGAAGGGTATTCTGATGCAAACTGGGCCGGATGTCCCATTGATCGGAGGTCCACTTTTGGATTCTCTATATTTATTGGTAGCAATCTTATCTCTTGGAAGAGTAAGAAGCAGGATGTGGTTTCTTGATCAAGTGCTAAGGCCGAATATCGGGCCATGGCTTTGGCAACATCTGAGATTTTACGGCTCCATTAGCAATGTATATTGCTACAAATCCAGTATTTCACGAGAGCACGAAACATATCAAGATGGACTGTCATTTCATTCGGCGCGAGTAAAAGAATGGTGTGATCGTGTTTGGCTCCGTTCGTACCGGAGAGCAATTGACGGATATTTTCACTAAATCAGTTCCAGGTCCTCGGGTTCGATACATATGTAACAAGCTGGGCATGTTAGATATATATGCGCCAGCTTGAAAGGGGGTGTTAGCTTTATCATAATTATATTAGCTTTATTATTATTATTATTATCCGGTGTGGTTGGGCATACTATATCTTATTATGAAGTCTCGTTATTCTATAAATAAACCGTTGTGTGCCCTATTAGGGTTAACGCCTTCAATTAGGCTAATACTATTCTGTTAACATGAATACCTAAAGGCATTGAAAAAACAATTTAGGGCTGGAAACACAAATCCTGCTTCACTCTCAGAGCCACTATAAGAAGAACCAAAATTTCAAATAACAAAATGTAGGTCAGCCTTCCACTCCCGATTTAACCAAACATTACCCTTGTAACTTTGTGCTTTAAGACAACAGGATGGGAATGGAAGGCAATGTACTAACAAAGTGCAACTCTATTATAACCATATTCTATAGCATGAAGCTTTAATAGTCCTTCACTCTACCTCTCTCAGTTCTTGTGAGACAGTAAAAATGAGAAGTGACCATTCTTTAACCACTCTAGCACAAATTAACAAGAAATAAATCGTAGCCGTGATGCAAATACAGTTCACCCAAATCGCTACAATGAAAAAGATTGAGCCAAATCCAATGCAATCCCTCATTGGGGAAAATAAATGAAGCCAGCCTCAATTGAGCATCAGATACTAGCAGACCTTACTGCAGCACTTTTTACTTATTTTTAGTTTTTTTGCCACCTGAGGAAGAGAGTTGGATTTCTTTGTACTAAACTATTGCATGCTTCTCTTGAGAAAACACAATTCTATTATGAGCATAACAACGTTTTTTATATGTACAAGTAGTGTTATTATACAAATATTATTCGCAGAATACAATACGAATCCATTAGCTTATATGTTCAACTCTTGTATACAAGATGTAAGCACAAACATATAAGCATGTGTACAACAAGCAAAGTAAAATAGTGGAATCTGTCCTACTTTATCAATTGTAGGTGACTAAAATCACCAACCCCTGCTAATTAACCAATTTCAATTAAGGCTTCAATCAATCATGAATTCCACACGTTCAAATTGCATAAATATAAGTGAGACAAGAAAATTAAACTTGAAAACCTCAAGCAAAACTCTCCTCAAGGAAAAACCACGGGCACTATCCAACAAAATCCATTATCAAGTCAAGAGTTAAAAGACTCTAGACAAAAGCAAACTACAACCCGAAACCTCAACCCATCTCTTCAAGTCTTGCAACAAAGCTTCTAGCATATATCTCCACTCCTCATTGTCAGTCAGATTATATCAACCCATAATTAGCCTATCTAATTATGGCATGATTCTTGTATTTTTAGCTGTATATTTTAGCTTCCTTTTTAGTTAGATATGATTGATGTAATCGCTGAAAATCAACGATGTAATTAGCTCTTGATTAGCTGTAACATTGTTATATAATGGAGAGAAGCCTCAGTATAAGGTACTGAATAAAATTGACATGGTATCAGACCCATAATCGTACCATCGATTGCATTCTTGTTTTCTTCAGGCACAGGCACCGTGGCCTTTTTCTTCTTTTCTGGTTTTCCAGTTCGCGAACCCTAGCCCTCAATGCTTCAGGCGCCGTCGTCTTCTTCTTTTCTTCTTTTCTGGTTTTCGAACCCTAGCTCTCGACGCCACTCGCCGACCAGCAAAATCCTAGCCACTGCATCCCTGGCTTCCGGCGATCTCTTCTCAGCATTCTGACGACCTCGCTAACCTCCAGCGACTTTGGTTCTTGGCTCCTTTGTTCACGTCGGCAACCTTCTTGGTTGAGCCGACTTTGTTTGTTTTCCTGGTTCGCGTGTGAGCTCTTTGGTTGCAATCCTTAGTTGTTGATCAGTACCATCAATCGATATCATTTTATCCTGTTTCGTGATTGAACTCAATCGGCGCTTGATTTTGGCTTACTGGTGTTTGGTATAGTCTATTTGGCTTGTCTGTTAGGCTTGCGGTTTGGCTCGCTCTTTTTGGCTCTTTTTTTATTTCCGCTCATTGGTGTTTGGATTCACATTTGTCTCATCGTGGTTTGTTTCTCTTAGAGGTTTCTTGTATCTCTGGTCATTTTTTTTATTTTCTTCCAGTGTTTGTCATTTATCACGTCTACTAACGAATTTCTCGGTGTCCGTTTTACTAGCAAAAATTATTCTGATTGAGAATTTCAGTTTCAACTATTTGTTACGAGGACATATTGATGGAAGTGACCTTGCTCCAACTGAGATGTCCTAATTGGCTTAGTGGAAGATCAAAGATGCTAGAGTAATGTCTTCGATCCTAGCAACTATTGATCCTCAGATTGTCTTATATCTGAGGCCGTACAAGTTTGCAAAAGTTATGTGGGAATTTTTGAAGCAAGTTTATAATCAAGACAACACAGCCCAACATTTTCAATTGGAATATGAGATTGCCAATTACACTCAGGGTGATCTTTCCATTCAGGATTACTTTTCTGGGTTTCAAAACTTTTTGGGTGAATTTGCTGACACAGTTTATGCTAAGGTGCCAGCGGCATCTCTATCTGCTATTCAAGAAGTTCATGAACAGAGCAAGAGAGACCAATTTTTGATGAAATTACGGCCTGAATTCGAAGCAACCCGGTCAAATTTGATGAACCGTGATCCCTCTCCTTCATTGGATATCTGTTTTGGAGAATTAATTCGAGAGGAGCAACGTCTTGCCACACAGGTCAGTTTTCAGCAAGTTAAAATGACATCTAATGCCGTTGCATATGCCGCTCATGGGAAAGGCAAGGGTAAGGATATGCGGAAGGTTCAATGTTTCAGTTGCAAGGAATATGGACACATTGCTGCTCACAGTTCAAAGAAATTTTGCACTTATTGCAAGAAGCCGGACCATATTATCAAAGAATGTCCTATTCGTCCCCAAAACCGTCAAGCACATGCCTATCAGGCTGCAGTTGGTCCTTCTTCTTCTGCTGGTCCTTCTACAGCTGGTAATCAAACAGTCCTTACTCCAGAGATGATTCAGCAGATGATTATGTCAGCATTTTCTGCCTTGGGGCTCTAAGCTAATGGTACAACTACCTCTCAATCTTGGTTCGTTGATTCTGCTGCATCCAATCATATGACTAGATTGTCCGACTGTCATTGCAATGTGCGCCCTTATCAGGGTTCATCCCAGATTCAGATAGCTAATGGGAGTCATTTAACTATTGATGAAGTCCAGGATATTAACTCTTCTTTCAAAGATGTTTTTGTATCTCCTGAACTTTCTACAAGTCTTACCTTTGTTGGCTAGTTAGTTGATAATAACTGTGATGTTCATTTCTCCCGTGATGGTTGTCTTGTGCAGGATCAGGTGTCGAGAAAGATACTCGCGAAGGGGCCTAAAGTTAGCAGACTATTGCCTTTATACTTTTCCGTTCCTAGTTTTTTTTTGGCTTGTATGACAGTTCATTCCCAAAGTGTTATATGGCACAAATGTTTAGGTCATCCGAATTCAGTTGTACTGTCTTATATGTTAAACTCGGGTTTGTTAGGCAATAAAGAAAATATTTCTAAAGCTTTGTCTTTTCATTGTTCAACATGCAAACTTGGTAAAAGTAAAACTATTTCATTTTCTTCTCATGAAAGTCGTGCTGCAAAATGCTCTGATATTTTACATAGTGATGTTTGGGGTATTTCTCCTATAATTTCTCATGCTCTATACAAATATTTTGTAACATTCATTGACGATTTCAGTTGATATACTTGAGTCTATTTTCTTCGATCCAAATCTGAGGTCTTGTCTATTTTTCAAACCTTTGTTGCATACATTGACACTCAATTTTTTACAGGTATTAAGATTTTGCGGTATGATTCTGGTGAGGAATACATGTCCCATGAGTTTCATGATTTCTTACACCACAAAGGCATTGTGTCTCAACGCTCCTGTCCTTATACCC
>JAOTRH010073441.1:0-17717 GCA_034768845.1 Heliamphora exappendiculata | reverse complement strand
AAAACAAGTAGAATATGCCCCCCAAAAAATTAACTTCATGAACGGTAAATAACAAACTAAAGTAAGGTAAAGTAAGCAAGGCATGGGTTAGAATTTAAAATTAAAATTTAAAAATATAAAACCAATAAAGAATAAAATAATATATAAATAACAAAATAGAATATGAAAAAATGGGTCTCTGAACAGTTAAAAACACACTCTTTTCTTATTATATAGGATTAGTGTTTAAAATTTGCGCGTTATATTTGATCATTATACAAAAGAATAATGAATAATATGAATTTATAAAAAAATTATTCACAAACACAACAGTTATAACTATATTAATATTACAATCACCCTTTATTTATAGTATCACAAAATAATATGCACTATTTATTTCAAAAAATATAAATGTATTATTTATTTTTTGACTTTTTAGTGTTTATAGAATATATTCTATTATGGTCTTGTTTAGTAACTGGTTTTAAGCCAACTTAAAAACAAGTTTTTCGCAATTTTACATAAAGTCTAATGAGCCAAAAAGCCTCTTAATGTTTAAAATGGGGTATGCTTTTCCCTAATCTGTTATCGAATTATACAGGTAATATTTGGCCATTTTTAGGTTTAAGATGAGCCAACTTAGACAATATAAGTTGTTTATTCTATTGTTTGTAGTGTTTAAGTCATCTATATAAAATATTAATTGGATAACGTTAACTGTAAGAATAAATTATATTTAAAATTTAAAAATAAATAGTGTTTAAACTTTATTATTGATATTTTAACACAAATATGATTTTTTCAGATACTGAACGTTATTCGATTAATTTAATTTTTTGTATAAATAATTTATACATTAAAAAAATTAGAAGAACAACTTAAATCATTAAAATGGATTTATCTTGGGTCCAAAATTTACTAAACATAACCAATCCAGTCCCTTTGATCGGAGAGAAACTGGTTTCATCTAAAATTATGTGACACGTTTTTACTTTGCGCTAAAATACATTTTTTTAATGTATATTTATACAATGGTCATACAATCCATCACTCATTATATGGTAATTAATAGATTAATAGATTAAAAAATTTAATTTCAATACATTTTTAAAAGCAAAATCTCTCTCTCTCTCTCTCTCTCTCTCTCTCTCTCTCCCTCTATATATATATATATATATATATACTCGGTGTAAATATTTTTATATTTATTCATCACTTGGTAATTATTTTTATTTTCAAGAAATTGTAAATAGTTTTTAAAATTTACAAAATTTTAAGAAACAAAAAAAATATATTTTTACTTATTTTATAAACAAATTTTGATTGGATTCATTCGTAACTTTCAACTACCGCATTTCAAACATTTATATTACTAAACATGTTTTTGTTTTTATTTTTTTATAAACATAAGAAAAAACATGTTTTTGTTTTTTGTAAATAAAAAACAGAAAACCATAAACGTTACCAAATATGTCCTTAATAAACAATAATTAATATATATTTTTTATTTAAAAAAATAAAGTGAGAATCATTTTTCTTAGTGCACGTCACTTTTCTAGTGATATTCTCCTTTTTAAGACTCCATATTTTTATATAAAGTTTGCAATCTTTTTCAACCCTTCTGATAACTGATAGGTAACCCTTTTTCTAGGCGGGAATAATTCTTGCAACTTGAACTCCCACTTTAAAGCACAATACTAACAGCTTGTTTCTTTGCTATGCACCAGCTTAGTTTTTTTTTAAAGATTTTTTTCTTAAATTTTTTTTGAAAATCTATTTGTTTGGTCTTCTATTATAATTAATTAATTTTTTTAATAAAAAGCTAAAAATTCAAAAAGGTTACAAAAACAAGTTAGGTGAAACACAAACTAAGATTAAATGGTCAATCTATCTTTATTTTTTTTTTCATATTTAATATTTTTTAAGGTATGATTTATTATTCCATTAGAATAGTTATTCCATAAAAATTTAGAAATACATGTTCTTTTAAATTACTTGAGAAATAATGATTAATTATTCTATTTCAACGTAGGAACATGCATCTTATTCATCACATCACCATCGTCATTGCGCCGCCACCGCTATTACTGCCACCATAATTCCAACCACTACTGTCACCACCAACCATTACCACTCAGTAGTCATCGTCACCACCACAACCACTTTACCATCGCCACCAATGCTCCTTTGTTATAATCACTACCACTGTAACTGTTATCACCACCACTTTTTTTGCTACCACCACTGCTATAACCACCACCACTGCACACCGTCATCACTACTGCCGCCGCTACCACCCCATCACAACCACGGCCATCACCACAACCCCTAATGCCACCATCACCACTCTCGCTGCCTCCATTGATTCCACCACTGCCACTGCTACTATCACTACTCTTACTCCTATTATTATTTCATCGCCGCCATTGTCTTTACAAGCGCCACTATTTTATTGTTATTGTCGCCACCTCTACCACCACTAATACTATTAGCCGCTACCACCACTCCATCACCATCACCCACCACTCACTACCACTACTATTTGATTTTTTTATAATAAAATATTATAAGATTTATATTTTATTATTTTTGTCGTATTAGATGAAAATTTAATGTATTTTTTTAATATATGAAAGTTAACCACGTTTGTTAAGAATTTTGTATTGGAACAGAAATAACCATTTTATCCCCCAAGTCATTTCATATTGATAACCAAATAGCAGAATGAGAATGAATATTATATTCCATTATACCATGTATTTTATTTTTATTTCAATTCAATTTCCACAACATTCTATTCATGCGAACCAAATAAGCCAAAATAATTTATAATGTGTTAAAAAATAAAACTAAAAATTTTCTTTCTGTCTTTATTAAAACAATGAGAGATAATATTTAACTAACGAATGTGCACATGCCTAATTATTTTTATCTTTTAACATTTACAACAATTTTAAAAGAGAATACCAATAATGGAAATAGTAAATTACTTGGGGGTATTTTTGGTAACTTAAAAAATTACAAAAGTTCTACCAAATTACAAAACTCATTATTATAATAGTATAGATAATTGTTTAGGATGATATTTTTCTTTTTTGTTAAACTTTTTAATATGAGTTTATTTTCATTTTAAAACTTATTTGGGATACCTTTATGACTCTTTTAATATAAAAGTTACCCTTTTGCTGAGAGCATTATTCTCATTTCACATAATAAAAAGGTTAGATTGCATGAAATAAAAATATACTTAGAAAATGGTTTTTTTTTTTAAAGTTCACACTGACCATCTTTTAACCTGGCTTTTAATTGTAAAAAACTCAAAAATTTAAAGGAACCCAAATAGGCTTATTTTATTGAAGAAAAACTTTGTGCTCCAATTCATGCACTGTTTTAGGCTTATTCAACAAGTGGATTAATAGCTAATTTTTTAGTTGGATTTTGAAAGTTAAGTTTAGAAAAACACGTTTTTTTTGCCCCTTTTGGCTAGAAAGATTACTTTTTTTTTTGTCTATTCTCTTTTAGTTTTTTTTGCCTTTTTTTTGTTTACGGTTTTAGCCTTTTTTTTGTTTTTTGTTTTTTTGCTTATTATCAAAAATAATTTTTTATATTTTTAAGAACATCATAACTCTTATTATACACATTTGTTAAAAAAAACATATTTTTAGTACATATTAGTCGAAATTTATTAACAGAATCCATATTAAATATGAAATTACGTAAAATTAAAAATAAAAAGAAATTTCAGTAACATCTTTCTTTGACTTAAAGTCATTTGGCTTATTACATTTCAAATCTAAGTACTCCTAAAATTTTACCAAACGAATTAATTATTTATTTAATTTAAAATGACTTTAAAAAAAATGGGTGTAAACCCAAGTTACAAAAAGAAGACTAATAATATAAATTAATAGAGGTGTTTGGTAAAATTACTGTTAGTAATTTTTTGCTTCTTACTATTAACTTTAGTTATAAATTATAAATTTTTTTAAACATCTACAACTTCTGTCACAATTTATAATTAATTTTTTTTTATTTTACTAACAAGTTATAATTTTTACAAAATATTTACAATTTCTATTATAAATTATAATTTATAAAATATTAATTTCTAAAATACCAAACACCACGAATAAGGGTGCCCTCCGTTGACGTAGCGGGATGGGAAGGGCACGCAGATTAGTTGTTGTAGGTTTTGTTCAGATCGCAATCGATGGGCCATTCCGTGAATCAACTTTCGCTACCAGGCATTTGTTTTTGACCCCTTTTTTTTTGTGAAAGTTGTTGGTTGGTTTCTTTTCTTTCTTCCTTTCTCATTTTCTTTCTTTTTTTTTCTTTTCATGATTCGCCTTCAGTCTCACTTGGACTTATTTATAAATGAGCACATACCCCACGGCTCGGGGTCTGAATTCGTCAATTTCCCTACCTCATGTGGGGCCACCCCGCCAGATATTTCCGGAGTACCGTTCACTACGATCAAGGTTGAAATTATAATTAATTTATTTATATTTTATTTTAATTTTGTTTTTTTATAATTAAATTATTTTCCTTTTTGTTTTTAGTTTTTTGCATTTATATGGACTAAAATAGTAAGAATTTTGACCAAATGACTTTAGTTTAGGTTATTTGTATACCAAAATTAGAAAAAATAAAATTAAAAATAAAAAAATTTGTAGAATAATAAGAATCGCACCAATTGAGAACAAGTTAAAAGAAAACAGATTGAGATAGTTTGGACACATACACATTGACTAATTGATGTAGTAATAAAAATAATAATAAATTTGTAAATAATAAAAATACTAGATGGAGGGGTAGTTTTAAATTGTTGGTTGATTTGGTGCCGAATTGGATGGATTGGGGGCGGATAATGGCGAATTTTGGTGGAGATTTATAAAATTAGATGGATTTGGGCCCAGTGGTTGCGAATGTGGTTGGTTTGTGACTGAATTGGATGGATTAGGATGTGGTATGTGCAGAATTGGTTGGATTTGAGGAATTGAATTAAATTGTTGAGGCAGATGGTGTAACGTGTTTGAGTTTGAATTGAAAGTTGATGGTGGAATATTAGTATGGAGAGAAAATGTAGCATAGGGTAAGGCGAAAAATGACAATGTTGTTTGGGTTGAACCAAGAATATAAGGATTAGAAATGTTGTGCGCCCCAACCGCCCAAAAATTTCTGCTCTCAAATATTTTATACATATTATCTATAAATTAGTAAATTATTAGCTTTTAATCTAACTTTTTTGAATTTAATTATTTGGATAAAAAGCTAATTTTTTTATTTTTTATTTTTTATTTTTTATTCAAAGTGGACAATTTTATTCTTTTATATATTTGATATTAACAATTATATGTAGTTGATCGTAGTAGTAAATATGTTATGAATAATGGGTATTATTGTATTTTAAAAATGATGTAAGTTTGAATCGAATATTCTGAAAGTTTGTATTATGATTTGATATTTTAGGTTTTTAGATTTTTAGTATTTTTGCTTTTTTTATTAAACAAGCAATTTTGGTTTTTTGACATTTTTAGCCAAGAAAGCTAAGTTCACAATCAGGGCCTTATTATCACTAACAACTACATATAACTGTTATTAATATTAAATTTATAGAAGGACAAAATTATCTAATTTTGAACAAAAAAATAAAAAGTTAGTTTTTTACCAAAATAATTAATTTTAAAAAAACTAACTTAAAAACAAATTTACCAAACAACCTACTTTAAATTAAATTAAATTTTCTTTTTAACTAAAAAGGCAACAAAATAAACCTTCTAAACTAATTACCAATCGGGCCAATTTATATAAATGGTTAATGTGGAACTCTCTATCCTTGTGAACCAAAAGAGGAACTCTTTCTCTTTCTATTCCATTTTTTTATTTAAAAAAAACCTTTCTTGCTGTAATGGCCTCGTGTTGAATTTGTTAGAGAAATTAAAATCATACTCTTCCATAATTTCCTACACATAATATTCAACTAGGGCAAATGATCAGCAAAGGAGAAAAACGTAGTTAATACTATTTTGCTGCATTGGTCAGAATCAATGTTCTGAATATATATATATTGATTTTTTTATTAGTACAATATGTATTAATATTGATAAAATATTGATTACTATTTTGAATTTATTGCTATATATAAAATATTACACGTGTTTTGTTTTTGCATTAGAATGCACAAAATAGTCATAACGCACAAAAATATGCAATTATATGATCATTTTAAAATATTATTCATTAATAAATAATTTAATATACCATAATTACTTATTTAACATAATATTTTCACTAACTTGTCTAAACTAATGTTTAGTTTCATTTTTTTTATAATGAGATCGGTAACTTAAAAGCGATATAAGTTTAATATTTAAATAATTTTTATAATAAATTAAGATTCATAAGTTTTAGAATTCTTTTTTTATATTATATTTTAATATTTAATTAGAGTGTTAAAATAATAATAATAAAAAGAAACAAGAAATTAACAAAAACTGAAAAAATAATTATGGATTACATATTCGGTATTGCTGGATACTGACAGATTTACATGCCGTTATTGTCCATTACACTTAGTAGTGTCTGATACAAATTGATATTTCAAATGGTATGTATGAAATTAAATAATTAATGGGCCAATTTTGGTAAAAAAAATAATACATGCAAGTGAAATTTAAAAAATATAAAATTTTATACTTACATTATTAAAAAAAGTATTAAGAATAAAAAAATAACAATTTACCAAAAGTTTTGTCAAGCACCATATATATATATATATATATATATATATATATTTAAAGAGATTCATGTTTTTGAGCAATTATTTCATGCCTCTCTTTGTATTGTTCCAAATTAATTAGGGCCACACATTTGTATGGACCTTACCACTATTAATATTAGGACCATGTTTGATCCAAATTAATTTGAACAAGAGGTAGAGGTGAAAAATAATTTTTTTCATGTTTTTAGGTTGTGCATCGTTTTTAATAAAAGTATTGCCATTATGTATTGAGTAATTTTATGGTTACATAAATTTTTGTCAAAATCAACACTATAATGTCTATGTAGTATATTATGTAGGTCCCCTTTCTCACTCTAGGGCTCTTATTGGTAATTTAACTTTTTAGTTAAAAATAAAAAAACATGACAATATTGTTCGTTTGGTAAAAAATAAAAAAATAAAAAAATAAAAATATTAAATCAAAACATAAATTTTTAGAAGATTCAAATCAAATTCATATTATTTTAAAAATATAATAATACATTTAATTCATAACTTATTTACTACTACTATCAACTATATATAATTGTTAATATTAAATATATAAAATGGTAAAAATATTAATTTTAAACAAAAAGTAAAAAATCTAACTTTTTATCCAAACAATAAACTTAAAAAAAATTAGCTTAAAAACTAAGTTATCAAACAATTTACTTAAAATTCAATTTGATTTTTTGGTTAAAAAGGCAAAAACAAAAAAGTTAACTTTTAAGCTAATTACTAATTGGCCATAACTATTTATCACCCATAACTTTTATTGACGCACAATAAGAGTTATTTTTTATTATTTATTTTTATTTTTAGTAAACAAATTTACATTTAAATAAATTATTATACTTTTGACTCTTTTCACGGAGATGATCCAGAAAAGCAAAGTTTTTTTATCAAAATATAAGTTAAGTCTAAAAAAAATATAAGCAAAGTTAAGTCAAAATATAAGCAAAGTTTTTTATATCTTATGTTGCCTAAATTTTAAAATTTTTACTTTTTGTGGTTTTTTAAAATTTTCTTTTACTTTGGACTAGTTTTTTCTAGGTTTTTTTGACATTTTGACATTTAAAAAAAATAGATATAAAAATATATAGAAAAAGTCAACTGAGACCAAATAAATAGATTTTTTTGAAACAATACAAAAAGAGAATTCACTCTGTAAGTGTAGATTTATTCAAGTACTTGAACAATCATATGATTGAAGGTAAATTATTCATATTTTCGCTGTGTATGCATATATCAATTTTACTTATAATTAATTCATCGTAAGCATGAGTTATTAATTATAATAGTGACGCTTGTCCAGATATACGAATCATGTCACAAATTAGAAAAATTATAGTTATAATTCTAGCAAAGTTGTAAAAATATGGGGGCAAGTACTGATTTATCCATGTTACATTAAACTATGAGATATAGTGATATAAATTGAATAATTTTAATCAAAAGGCTTGAAATCCAAAGTGAATTTGATTTAGATATTCAATTTTAAGGTAACAAATTTGATATCTTTATAGATTCGTCCAACTACGGTGTTTATGATATCACAAACATTTATCACTCAGGATAAAAAAATTTGAATTTTACATAATTAGAAGAATTTGAATCCTACATAATTAGAAGTACTATAAGCGGTATGACTGACGAACCGAATAATATTTTACTCTCTTTGCATGGACTCTGAAATTATGTATACAATAAATTCTATATAAATTTTATTTTTAAACCAAAAGTGGAACACTCTATATCTAAATATAGGCATATTGGTGGCCATTCAAAAAATCACGAAATAAAAACATTGAACACTTGTCCCTAAAAGGTACATCCCTGCAATAGTTAGTATTCAATTATCATTTTTAATCAATTTTTCATTCATTTTAAAAATAATTTTAAAATTATTTTTTCAACATTGAGGGTGTGATATATGACTCGACTTATTCAAAAGATGCTACGATTTTAAATAGATTTATTTTTTTGAAACTTAATCCATAGAGCGGAGAATTGAACCGTTAGGCTTGAATTGAAGTTTCATTTATATTCATTTCGGCTTTTGTCCCAATTTTTGATATTTGTATTTGTTGTTTCGGATTAGAAATTTAACAATTATATTGTTTCATCTCATCTCATAATAAAATTATTACACTTTTGTGGACCTAATCGTAATTTTAGATAAAAAAATGTAAATTGTGCACTTGTGTATGTTTCTCATTGCAGTTTTCTTTTCTGCCACAAGGTTCTCTGATTAGTTATATTATTTTATTAACCTTTATTCCTAACTTTTCCTCTGTAATATGTTTGATGGGAAACTCGATCCCTGCGTGTTTCTTTCTTAAAAAAAAAAAAAAAGTAAAAAAAATTTCTTCTTCTTCCTCTTTTTCTTCTTTTTTTTTATTACAATGGCGTCGTATTTTATTTACAGAAAGTAAAAGCTTGTCCTTCGATAATTTCTTACGCAAAATATTCAACAAGCTGTATTAATGTAGGGGATCAATTTCGAGGGATGTGGGTGGATTGCCGTTACCGATGAAATTATTTATACTTTTTTGGGAATCCAGGTCTGTGTGCACAACACAGTATTGCCAGAAATATGTTATAATTTTTAAATATATTTTTATAATTAAATTTAATTTTTATTCCGTGCTTTGTTATTCACATGAAAAACAAAATTTAACGAATATCATATATAAGTGATCAGTCAATATTTATTTAATTATTTTTTTCAAAATTATAATTAATCACTATTTAATTATTTGTAAATACGGATATAAATCGATCACTTGAATACTAATATTAAAAAACTTCATTTACATATGAATAGTAAACTTAAAACACCAAACGTATTTGATCATAAAAATATATTAAAAAAATTAAAATATTTAGCCAGCATTAACACACGCTTTGGTGCAGTGCATTAGTACACAGCACCCTGATTCCTACTTTTTTGCTTAGCGGTTGAAGTTACATTTGGAAACTAAAGTCAATAAATGAAAAAAAGTTGACAGGATAATACACATTAGAGATTTACAATCACGTTTTAAGATTCTGCACCGTTTTTAAAAAGTATTGTTGTCTTTTTATAAGTGAGTGGTAATTAAAAGTAGTGTTGTCTTTATATATGTGAGTGGTCTTGAGTGTTGTATGCGTAAGATCGGGTCACATAATCTTAATTCTCGTCCTTTACAAATTTAAATAATTTTTTAAAATTTTTAAAATTTAATCATTACGTATAATGTCGTGTTTTTGCGTAAACATATTAAAATTTAAAAAAGGGTCAAGCCGAATATGTGAATATGTTCGGCTTATCCTTACGAGGCTCCTAACTTTTATACAATAAATTTTAATTATGAGTTGACACTAATTTATTTGGACCAAATTTGAATAAAAATTCTAACTAATTTCACATGACATAATAGTAGCATTTCTATAAAGATAAAGTCATCTCGCAAGTACTTTAATAATCATCATCAGATCATTAAACGTTGTTCCTCAATTTTCTTCCAAAAAGTTAAAAACTAAGAAAAAAAAAAGTATACGCAATTTAAAGTGATGTGTAAATATTAGTTATTAATCTTGATTGTACAATGAATGCCTAGGAAAATGCACATCAAGCTATATTAAAATACCCTTAAATTGATAAAGACACCTCGAGATATGAAGGAAAAAGCATAATCTGTGTGGGTTTTATTTTAAAGTTAATTGAACTCAAATGGGATTTAGCTTCTCTCCACTTTCTAAATAAATAGAGAGATTTTTATTTTTATTTTTATATTTTACGTTGATCTATTTTAATAATTTGAATCATTTATTTTATAGCTTATCAAGAAAATTATACGTATCAAAAATTAAATTGATCAAAAATTAATAATTACATAGTCAAATCACGTTTTATCTTAAAGAACTAGACAACAAGTATAATTTGAAAATAAATCGGACATTTTTTTAAAACTTATGGTGATTTGATCATGTAATTATCTAATTTTGATTAATTTAACTTTTTAAATGAATAAATTTTCCAATAAATTTTATAATATAATAGTTTAGGTCATTAAAATAAACTCACCATAAAAACTGTAAAATGAAAACACACGGAAAAGCCTCTATTTATTGGGGAAATGGTCCAATGGTGGACTGAATCCAGCTAATTACGAACCATAATTACACATCAATACATTTCCTAGTGGAACGAAGGGAATGCCTAAATCCAACGAATATATTAAAGGGCAAATGATTACGTATTTTTGGAGTACCATGTAAATGATATTCATGGTATTTTTAATAAATGAATTATTATAATTTATATAATGTGAATTATATTTTATTTTTTATTTATATAATAAAAATGAGTCATTATGTTCTTCGTAATTTTGAAGGTTGTTATATGATAATTTCAAATAAGAATGTCAATAGGATTTGGGATAAATGTTTTGATTCTCATCTCTTATTTGATCCAAGTGAGTATAAGAAAAATATTAAAAAAGTAGGGAGAGATGGAACCGGAGCAAGGGTATTTCATGGATGACTTCTAAGCTTTAAGTAAGTGCATGATCCTAATTAATAAGAATTATTGATATTATATATAAAAAATAATATCTAATGAATTAATAAATTTAAAAATACAAAATATAAAAATAGAGATAAAAAGTAATAGATAAATATAATTCTTTTATGTTTTTTATTTTTTTTTTGTAAAAATAAATTTTATACATGTTTTTATATTTAAAAAATTATTTATTTTATATAATTGGAGACATGGCGGGGCGAGAAAAAACAAAGAGGGAAAACAAAACCGTCTTCATCTCGTTTGTCACCTGGCAAAAAAAACTCATACACAATGGGAAGGGAACTTGCGGGATGAAAAAAATTATCATTTCTAATCTCAAAGCACGACAATGAAAAATATAGGACAAATATAAACATAATATATTGTCATAATATAAGAAATCAATACCATTCTCCATAGCGTGGCTTTTGTCTTAGTGGTTATGAGATCATCTCGCCTACACATAAACTCGAGTTTCAAGCTCAACCTCTCCCCATCCCTGGATAAAAAAAAAAAAAAAAACCACCATCCTTCTTGTCTTCATCTCGAGATTGATGTAGGGATATTTTTTTAGAAATAAAGTTAGAAAACTTATCGAGCACCAAGGTAGTTCTATCTCAGAACTCTAACGTTACTTAGACATCTCTGAAGATATTAATGAGAATAGTTTCAATATTTTAGAATATTAGAAATAACATGAGTTGTCGTAACCAATCTTATCCGCGATAGCTCGTAATATACTAACAGTTCTTATCTCTAAAGTTGTTTCTGAGACAACATTTAGTATTAGCAGACGGGTTGTCAGTGACTATAGATACAAACTCAAGCTGGAGATAGTGAAAGTATTAAAGATCACTTGCGACACACTATATGCATCATCTAAACAATTATATTTGGATGAGAAGATGAAATTTCAAGATGATTTGGAGACTATTACCTTCAGAAGTCATGAAGAATTGTTTGGCTCAAACTAAATTTTTTATTTTTAATTTTCAATTTTTTTTTAAATTAGTAATTTTAAATTTTATTTGTTTAGATTAATAGATTAGATGTAATTTTTTTTATTTAAATAGAGAATAATGTAAATGATTGGTAGGTTTGTAGGTGTCAACCTAGTTAAGATGTACTTGACATACAGTGATGCAATTTCTCTATTTTTTTTAAATAAAATTATACACTTTTGTAAGTTATAATGTAAATTATTTGTTATCATTGAATAATAAAATTTTTATCTTGCATTTAATTACTTGAAGTGTTTAATTTTATTATATTTTTTATACTTTTATTATATAGACGCTAAAACAAATATATAAAAATTAAATAACAATTACAAAGTGAGAATTATTACAATTTTATAGTTAAAAACTAAAATATATCGAATACCATTGTTTATTAAGTAATACAAGTAATAACTTATAATTTATAACATATAAGTTATAAGTTATATCTTTATATTTATAAAGTAATTTATAATAATTTAATTAAAAGTTATAATAATTTATAAGTTACTTAATCAAAATTTATTACTTGTATTCTAGATTATAAGTAATAAGTTAATTTATAAACTAATATGTTAATTTATAACTAATAAGTAATAAGTTAATTTTGTAAACTAAAGTAATTAAATATAAAAATATTATAAATTCAAATTTAAAAATAATTAAAAAATATTAAAAGTATTTGTTTTAGAGTTAATTGATTTTAGGCCATACTTTTAGAAATATTTTTTAGTTATATTCCATTTATAAGTTTATATTTCTCTTAAATCCTATTTCAAAATTCAAGATTTATTTAGATATATTATACCCTTAGTGATAATTTCCATGAAACATAACTTATTTCCATAGTGATAATATTTATTCCTTAAATATAGGGATATTGATTCCATAGTAATAATATTTTATTCCTTAAATATAGGAATATTAGTCATCCAACAAGAAAATGGTAACATTCTCATATGTTACATGCTACCGCCGACCGACCAACCGCCGCCGTTCAGCGCCATCAACTCCAGCAACCCCCACCGGCACTGTCGCCTTCCTAGATCCAGACCTTTTGAACCAGATCTGGTTCCGTCCCTCTCTCCATCTCTCTCTCTCGTTTCCACCAGATGTTCGCTCAACGACAACCCGATATGAGAGTCCCAGCGCGCCACCACCTCCGGCGACCCCACTGGCGTTGTCACCCGTCATCGCCGTCTCACATCCGGCGCTCCCCGTCTCTCTCTCTCTCTCTCTCTCTCTCTCGTTTCCAACGCCGTCTCACAGAGGTTCAAGATGAGAATATTCACACTGCGAACAAGATGAGAATATTCATCACTGATCTAGGAAACTGGTGTCGACGCAACCAGATTTGGTTCAAAATGAGAATATTCACAACGGAAATTGCGAGGTGACCACAACGACGGCGGTGGTTTTGTCTCTGGTGAGTCGACAGTGGATAACCAAACAGAGACATTAGCGCTGTCGCCCTCGCTGTCGTGCTCACCGTCGTCGTCTCTTCTCGCGCTCGCTATCGTCATCGCCGTTCGCACTCGCCATTGCCACTCGGGCTCTGCATTCCATCGCCGGGATAGTCGTACACCAGATCTGGTTGCTCTTAAGGTTTAGGGATGTGAGGCCATCGCCATTCACATCCAGGGGCTGGAACGAGTTGTCGTTCTTGTTGTCGCCGTTGCTGTCGTCGTCGCCGGTGGCGAATCTGGTGGTGAGGGGGGCGAGTGCAGTGGGTCTGGTGGTAGTGAGACTATCAGAGAGAGAGAGAGAGAGAGAGAAAGAGTGAGATATGGGGTGTGAGACTATCAGATGAGAGAGAAACAGTGATAAATATGAGTAATTTGGAAAATTACATTCCGATTAGGATTGTTCTTAAATGAGAATTTGTAATGGGACTTAAATATAAGTAACATATAAAAGTAGGACTTAGCTAAAAAGAATTATTTTTAAAAAAATCTTGATAGCCTACCCGACAATCTTAGGCTCAAAGCCCAACCCGAAGCCCAAACCCATACACCCTTAAAGTTGAGTTTGGGTCTCCTCTCCCAAAAAAACTCAGTCATGCCTAGTTCTAATTTTGACGGAAGTCATTTGGGCTCGGACTCGAGCCGGACATTTTGAAACCCCTAACAACTAGATACATGCTAATTATTTGTGTATATAATTAATATATGTGATACAAAAAATAATAAACACACGACCAACACACAAAAAAAAAAGAACTTAGTCTCCTGATTTTAAAGAAAAAAACAAATACGCAAAATGTCATCCCATAAGTATATAAAATTAAGGTGTACATAAAACTCTCATTCATCTATAGATACTATAAAGAAAGACAAATCTATGAAGTGCATACAATATGTATGTCTCCATCTTTAGTCATTGTTAAACATAAAATATAAACTCAAACACTAAAAATCACTCTTTCTTGAGTTAATATATTATAATTTAAAAACATGTATGTCTCCATCTTTAATTTTTTTTATCATACAATGAAAGCACTCAGGTTACTTCAACTCGCTACTCGGGTGGCCGGTTGAAGCTTTCAAAACCCATTTTTTGAGTTAATATATTATAATTCTTTTGAATTAATATATTCTATTGATTTTCGGGTGATTAATTATGATAAATATTAAATACAAATAAAGTACAATGTAATAATATGAACCTGGCTACACCAGATTAAAATTTCCAATTAGAGACATATTAACAGCACAGCAACAACAGTCTGGCACCTTGGCTCAGGTTCAGTTGTTTATTTTTATTTTTTGTTTTTGGATTATAAAAACAAACTTAAAAGTATTTAATACAATTCATGTTTTTGTCGGCTAATGTCAATGGAAACATGTTTTTGGGTGGCCGGTGGATTGATGAATGGGTGTGATAAGGGTTTGTTTGGACCCTCCAAACTGTATTTTTTTTTAAATAAAACTGATTAAATACTGAACATTATATGTAATTAGATCATATTTATTTAATTGGTTTTTTAAAGAATTTATATTTATTATTTATTTTTAAAAGAGATGTGATTTTATTATTTTACTATAATTATTCGATCAATCCACCAAAAAAGGTTAAAAAACTTAAATAACAAAAAGTACTTAAACCACTATTATCTCATTTAAAATATTTTTATTATATAATTAAATAAAAATACTATATAAATAATATTATATAATATTTCCAAATTATTTAATATTTACTCTCCATGCTATTTAGTATTTTGTTTCCCCGTCCCCGGGCATGTTCCTGAGGCACGAAACCACTTTGATGGAGGTGGTGTAAATGTGCCTGATGCTTTTCACTTTAATTTTTTTTTTAAATTATTATTATTTAATTCAATTAAATAATCCATTAATTAAGATTCTTTTCTTTTCTTTGTAGGCTTGTAGCTCTTTACGGTTGCATCTCCATTACCTTTGCTTTTAAACTGTCTCTCTTTTGTCTTTATTAATTTTAAAAATAAAAGAATCTTTTTTTTTACATTATTTTTTATATTTTAGTTCCTGTAATTATGAGACTGAAGATTCTCTCCAGCAGGAAACCGACACACGTGCACTTGTAGATCACACACGTGTGCATTGGTGTCCGCGCCCACTGGGTTAAGTTAGCCTCTAATTTATTATTCGGTCATACATATTTAATTTTAGTGATTTTAATGGTTTTGTGCCTATGAGTTTGATAGTTTAATAGTTTTATAGGTGGACACGATTAGAATTAATTTATTGAAGTTTTTTTTTTGTTGAATTTATTTTATTTTTTAGTTTTTAGTCAATTATAATAATTTTTTTTAGTTATAAAATTATTTTAAATAAATTTAAAGTTAAAAAATTCACAAATTTAATAATTAAATCATACATAGACTCAAAATACATATTGTTATTACACAAAAATACGAAAACAATAAGTAACTTAATCTTATAATAAATATAAAAATTTATAAAATTAAATATTTATTAGTCAAATTAGATTTGATAGGTCACATTCAAACCTATAATCCAACCATAACCCGAGAAAAAAATTCAAAAAACTCATCACTTGATTATATCATGGACAAAATTACTCATTGTCATGCTGGTTGGATTGCCAATCTAATCACCATTAATTATGGAATAATTACTCAGTAGTCTCATAATACCGTATGACATATATATGTGGTGGTCTCGTTCAATCATGCAACGAGAAATATTTTGCATGGTATAATGTTGATCAGTAGGTAAAAAAATAAGAGTAATCCAACTAGTGTACATCGCATGTTTTTATTTTTAAAAAATATTATATAGATAATGTCATATGGTATTTTGACATTACCTAATAATTTTTCATAACCGATAATTCTCCATCACTTATTTATTTATTTATTACCATTATAATAAGCCGATAACCAAAAGAAATTTCTGAAAAAAACTTAATACAATTAATATGATTGCTATGGATGGTCCAATACTGAACAAACAAGTATGCATCCATATGAAGAAGAAAAAAAATCATTGAAAAGCAATTTTGTCCCATTGGCAGAACTTGAAGAAATTACCACATTAGTAAAAATATTACATAGAATAAATATGGAGACGGTGCACATCATACATTTATATCCATAAAAACTCTTCCATGTGTTTGTTACACTTTAATTCATGATAAAGATTAATTGTTAAAAAAATTAAATTTAAGTATAAATATATGTATATTTTTAGAAAATTAATATAAGTTAAACCTCTTATTCTAATGAGTAGTGACAAATAAAAATAAATACTAATTCAAAACTTAAATAAATAAATTAACAAAAGAGGAAAATTGTAAACCGAAGTGTATATGCTGTATTTCTTCTTATTATTATTTTGTATTACAACATTTTCTATATAAACTTCTTCCTCTCTTGCCAACTAATATCCAACTGTTCTCAACAACTTCTAACTAATATCTAACTAACTATATTAAACTTGACAAAAATTCCTTGCAGAGGAAAAAAACCGAGTTTTAATAATTATAAAACTATTGCAATTACAACATACAAGCCTGGACACCTTCACTTTAATCTCTGCAGATTTTTTTAAAATATGTTAAGAAGAGAGAACATATTTGTAAAAAGGTAACTTTTTTTAACTGTTAGATCAAAGATTGAATTCATCTCAGCCACTCTTTTAAAAATGTATTTGACCAAAATGGTACATTTTAAAAAATATAAATTATGTTAGAATTTGTGAATTTCATTGGCCATTAAAATTCAGATTTCAATAGCTGGATCAATTACAATTGAAGCCTGGAAACCAACAGCCATGAGTGGCTATTGATTTTCAGAAAAAATCCTCATAATGAAAGGGCCAGATGTTACATTCTTCACTCAGAAGAGAAAGAGGAAGAGACAGAGCCAGGTGCTCTGTAGGTGTTCTCTCAGGAGAAGAGGAAGAGACACAGCCTGGAATTCAAT
>JAOTRH010073410.1:0-17718 GCA_034768845.1 Heliamphora exappendiculata | reverse complement strand
CCGGGCCAGGCCACCATCTAGCATGGGGATCGGGTTCTCCCTGCCGGTCTATGGGGTGCTCGATGGCGGGTCAGTTTTGCCCTGGACCATATCCCCACCCACGTTGTCACAGTATACTGCGACTAGTTCAATCGCCTAGCATCAGACGAGGTATTACTTACGTTCCTATCAGTTTGAATTCTGTGACCTATACATACATTTCATTTGGTAATAGGATTACTGATGGTGTTCTCATTGTTTCCTAGTTTGCATGGATGCCCTACGACCCGTCGGATGATATTATCGCTACGCTGCCCGACTACTGTAGGCTAGGCAGGGACATTTGGATGACCAAGACGCATCTAATTTTCTATGACGTGGTCGAGTGGCATTTCCCAGATCGTGCCTTGCGCCAGTTCAGACGCCTTCAGTCCATCCCTACTCACCCAGATACAGATCGACAGCTGCATGCTATGGATCGACGGGGACGGATGGACACAGACTGGACGCGGCTACACGAGATCAACACGACTGGCTGGGGGATGTGGAGAGATCAGTTGGTCATTGCCCCTACGTCCTACGTGCCGATTGGATACCACGACCCATACATGGTGTGGTATTGTGGTGTTACCCGGTTGCTGCTGACGAATCCCAGTCACCGGTCGGCACCTGGATACCTTGGAGCAGGATGGGTCGTCAAGGAGTTGGTAGACACAATCTCTTGCACTTTTACATTTGTATGAACCTGCCACTAGTACGCTAAATGTTTATTTCTTATGTTGTAGACACGGTGTGTAGCTGAGGAATACCATCAGCCAGACACATGGCTTCGAGGTCACAGTAAACTCGATGCATCATATGAGGCGTTTGCCAGTATTCGGGATCGATGCTACCTGTCGTTGCTGACAGTGCATAGGGAGCACTACCTTCAGCTGCAGGCCCCGTCGACAGCCTCGTAGCCATCACCTACTGCCCCATCCACAGCAAGCCCATATGCATCCACACCCAGCGCCACGCCTACGGTGGGGCTCTGGCTCCAATTTTCATCGCCTACCCTTGGCAGTTCGTCCATCTTTCCCTCTATTTCCTCTGGCCCTAGTCGATTCTGCGATTTTCCAGATACGATACAGGGAGTGGTGGAGGCTGATGTTCCCCAGCGACTGCCTTTGCCAGCACATGCTCGTGGAAAAGGACGTAGGCGTGGGAGAGGTAGGGCGCGTGGCGTTGCGATGCCCGAGCAGCTTCCACCCGGTCCTAGCCAGATGGACCCCCAGTCTCAGCTCACGCAGGCGTCCACAGACGGCCACTTCCACATTGCGCATTTAGACGAGGCGAGTACAGATCAGCTACCTACCATTGCTCTTGGTCAGGTAGTCAATCATGTAGGAGTCACGCCGGGTCGCGGAGAGCTACTTGTGGACCATCCGACGGCGTCTCACCGACAGGATGCAGATTTACCTCCCCACACGGATACATCCCCAGCACACATCCCATCGATAGTACAGGGCAGACCACATGTGTTCTAACATAGGAGCAAGTGGCTCAGGCCACCGCAGCGTCTATGCAGGACTTAGTCTCCAGTCTTTGATTACATGTTAGCCTATGGTGGCCGGGATGTGGCAACCGATGTACACTTGTATCATTGATATTTATTTGATGTAGTATGTATCTTTTTGAACTTCAAGTGTATTCTAATGGTAATTTTAGGTATGTTATATTTTTGCATTCTGGTTAGTATATTGGTTCGAACGAAACTGAGCAAGGGCAGATCATAATCTTTTACGAGCGAATTGTTCACACCTTGGTAAATATTTACACCATATGCAGGCTTCATTTTACATCTGGTATGGCAACTTTGGTTGGTCATGGTAAGTATATTGGCTACTATGTGACTTTATTATATTATGTATACATGACTTCCATTTCCCTTGATGTGGTATAGCTACATTATTTGTTTGCTGACTATCAGTTTATGTAGGTCCTACAATATATATTGGGCCCCATGATTGAAGCAGGACTTACATTAAAGCTGAGGTTGAAAAACGTCTGGATTCGAAGCAACCAGTATAACATATTTCATTAACGTTTGTTTTTAATAAAAAGGTAATATATTGGACTGTACTGTACCATTTTGTATATCGTTATGCTACTACCTAATTATGGTTGTTGATTCCAGATGAAGGAAATAGGTGGGTGGCCCAAGAAGTACGTGGATATGTTGAAGCTGTCTTCAACACCTAGTTTACCAATGTCCTAAAGGTTAGCGTTACTTTCTTGATGCAATTATCAATGTTACCAGTCATGTATGATAAATTAGTTTATGTAATTAGTTTCTCTTATTATTTACAACTGTTTGGACCATCCATTACAGTAATCAATATGTTTTCCTTTTGCAAGGTTCGGATGAAACCTACTGCTGAGACTCTTGTGCACATTGTGACCGTGAGTAACTTCAAGAACCTGCAAAACTAACGGTATATAGTTCAATCGATGAATGTTCTGGGAAGAACACCCATGGACTGGATGTGATTTTTTGAACTGTGATTTATTTTATATATGTGAGCTGAAGGAAGTAGGCAAAAGTAAAAATGTCTCAAGATATTAAATAGTTGATTAGAAGTTTGTCAAATGCCTTTAAGAACCTGTAATGTATTTGCGTTTGAATGTTGGGATTATTTAACAGGTGATATTGAAACGGTTAATCGGTGTGATAGTCGAAATACAGAGGAAATTCTGTCGACTTTTTTACTATATGACACGTAGAAAAATTTGAGTATACAAGAATGATAACATATAAAATGGAAGTGCAGGACGACCCTTCGGTTAAAGTCCGAGAAGATTACAATAGGGTTGCGACCCTTTGATTAAAGCTCGTAAAGAAGCGTTTGATAGGGCTACGGTCCCTCGGTGCAAGTCCGTAAAAAGATATTCGTTAGGGCTACGGCCCTTCGGTTAAAGTCTATACAGATGCATTGACGGGGGCTACGGTCCATCGGTGAAAGTCCGAGAAGGTACATGGATTGCATGAATTGCATTATGGGACGGATATACCAGTTTTCAAATTGATTTTAAGAGTTATGTGTATCGCGATCTAAAAACCATTTTCAAACTATTTTTCAAGACTCCTATGAGTGAGTCAAATGATGGTTTGTATCCTCGTTTTCCCTTGCATGTGAAAATAATTTTATAGCTCTGGTGAGTCGTGATATAAAATCGTTTTCAAATTATGTTACTGGCTCGAAAGATAGTCGAAAACTACATTTTGTGTTATCGAGCATGTTTAACTTATACTGCATGTGTTGTTTAGAATCTGCTGAGCTGTCACGGTGTGGGATTTTGCTTTTCTTCAGGTACCGGTCACGGAGGTTGATCTGCAAGTACTGAAGAGGTGGAAAAGCCGTAGTCTTCCTTTTTGTCTTTTGTTACATGTATGTTATAACATGTTTTCAGGAGTTTGTGCCGTGTATTGTTGCCGTTTGGCGTTTATATATAATGCATGCATGATTTTATTTGAGAGTATAGTCTCAGGTTGGATATCTTGTATGGCTCTTTATGGGCTTTTCACGTGGCCCGGAGTTTGGGGCGTGACAGTGGTGGTGACGTCCAGTTGGATATTGTAGCTGTACTAACTGATAAAAGCCATGGCTATGTCCTATCAAGTTTTAGTTTTGGCCACCTCCAAAGAAAGAAACCACCTTTGTGCAGCCCTAGAGAGTGATTGATGGAAAAGTTGGGCTTTGAGCAGATCATCAATTTTCATGGGAGAGAGAGTTCCAATGTACATTCTCAGATGAATCCAGGGGTCACCAGTACCATCAAATTTCTCCATCTCCAGCATTTTAAATTTTCAGGCAGTTTGGCATATGGAAATAGGCACAAACTGCCTACATAGCATGTACTCTTCTACTCCTCTAACCTTTCTCAACACCTTCTCCATTTGGTCGATCTTTTTTTCTAGTGCGGACTCTCTAAACTGGGCAGTGTTTTCTTCTTCTACCGCCACTGGGCGAAGAACCTACGGTGGCACAGCAACTTGCGGTACCTCCGATCCTTGGTTATCGTCTCAGAAATCTTTGTCGTTCTCATTTATGTCATCCAGCTGTCCATTCACAACAGGCATACGGGCTTGAATTGCCCACATCTGTGCCTGACATTGGTTTTGAGCTTGGGTCTGTTGCTCCACAGCTCTTTGTATCTCAGTAATAGCTCTCATCAAAGCTGTCAAGTTCACCTCATTCTCTTCCATTTTAGCTAGCTCAGTTGGCTATTCAGATACCCTACATAGTCTGCCCATCATTGATCTTACCCGGACACGTGTCGACTGTGCTCTTCTCGGCTCAACGATCTAGACCCGAAGAAAACCTGGACCCTAAAAGTAGAATAACTAGTATCAAACATTTTTTGATCAACAGTTTCGATGACAAAAATAGCAAATATCCTAGATATATGAAATAGAAAATCACGAGCAGATAATCACGGAAGTTATAGCAATGCCCATGTCGGACTCATAACAACTGAACAGGTTTGACAAAACTCGAGTGAAGAAATGGGCAATACTCCGGTGAGAAAATAGAACTAGGTTGAGAGGACTGGTTTGACCTAAAATTCTAATAACAAAATGGGCAACATAATGGTAAGAATCTAGATCACATGGGTATAACAAGGATCTAAAGGAAACGAGCCTAACAATCTCCGAAACGGGTGAACGTTCAGGGCATCAGGTCGACTAGGCAGGGGATTTTGAAGAACAATGCATATGCATACAAAAATATAAATAAAAAATTATTATTAAGAACCAATGATATTTTCAAGTCTAGCCATCTTATTTGATTTTATAAACCAGCCCCCAGCGGAGTTGCCAGAAAATACTGTGGCGTTGGGATTTTAGGGGTCGTTTAGAAAAATGTTAAAAAATATGGGATTCAAAAGATGTTTAAAAAATATTTTAACATCTTAAAAATTAAAATTTGAAAACTCATTTTTATCGAAAATAGAGTCGCAACTTAGTTTTTGAGAAAAACTAAGAAAAACAAAAATGGTTACTATTTTTTAAAACGTTTAACCAGAGAAAAAATATTCGGGAGCTAAGGTACGAATTGAGGAAAGTGTTAGGCATCCCGTTCGCCCAACCATAAGCTTGGCCTCTACTAATCATCATTATTTCTTTAATAGAATTTTTCAAATGCATGCAAATAAAGAAAGTGAAGACAAGGAGGGAATATTCAAAATCAAATATTAAAAATATACAATATATGTACATAGCACTCCAAATCGAAACAAATAAATGGGTAATTCTTAAGTCCTATAGTATACAATTTCTAGCTAAAAGATATATGGAACATTCTCACATGTAATTTTCATCAAAATAAACTAAATTATCATGATTTGCATAAAAGGGTAAAGCATGCTACCTAAACATGGATTTCTTAACAAGAAATAAATTAAACTATCCTAAACATGGTTTCAAATAAGGGAACTAAAACATGTTTGCAATCAAAATGAACTATATCAGCATTTAACACGACGAAGAAGAAATACTAGGTAAAATCTTTTTAAAAAATTACTAACAAAGAAATTTAAAATAAAGGTTTTATAACAAAAGAGAATTTAAGAATTTAAAAGAAAGAGTTCACAAAAGAAGAATTATGCTAAGAATGAAAAGATTAGAAAATATTATTAATAAAAGAAAATTTAACTATTTACATTTACATTGAAAGAAAATAAAACGAAAAGAAAACAAAAGAGAAGAAAATTACACTTAGAGAATGAAAATTTGATTAAAAGACTTTTATGATTTTTGGGTTTAACAAAAGAAAAGAAAAGAAAAAAAATGAAAAAGAAAGAAAAAAAATGGAATATTAAAAAGAAAATAAAGTTACATTACAAGAAAAAGAAAAAAAGGAATAAAATGCTAAAAAGAAAAATTACACAACTATAAAGAAAAGAAAAGAAAATAGAAAATAAAGGCTAATGAAGGAGCATTAAGCCAATATTATAAGAAAAGGAAAGAAAGAAAGAAAAGAAAAAGAAAAAGAAAAAGAAAAAAATGGCACATTGAAAGAAAATTAAAGTTATATTGTAATCAAAAGAAAAAGAAATTAAAAAAAAAGAAAGAGGACATTAAACTAATGCTGAAAATAAAGGGACATTGAAATAATAACTAATAAAAGAAAAAAATAAAAAAGAAATAGCACACAAGTATTTTAATTTGAGGATATGAATGTAATATTGACAATTATATTCATATAATGTAAGTGTTTTTTTATAACAACTAACAACATCAAAAAGTTGTAATTGCCAAAAATATTAGTACTATTTAATAAATTAATTAAAGAAAGAAAAAAACAAATGTGTTAAGTGTGAATGGACTAGGATTTTGGCAGACAATTATAAATAGGATAGCTCGGGTTTCATATTTGGTGCCTTATTGTTATATTCATAATTCCTAGCCGCCAAAGAACCTCTCACATTATTCAACATACTTACAAGTCAATTTACATCTTATGAACATTTAGTTTTCGTGCAGTCAACTCAATTATTAAGGAATCAAATCTTCAACGATCTGTTCGTGTCTGTGAAGTCGCTTAAGAGGAGTTTCAAGTGTTCAAAGTCGGGTGGAGGATACCGTCATTATTGAAGTCCAGTGGTGGGTTCCAGCAGCGGTCAAGTACAAGAGTTGGTGTAAATGAATTCGGCATGAGTAAGCTTTCAAACATTTGGTTGTGAATTCAACGCTGATTAAAATTCTCTTGTAGTCGACAATATTATAGTGCTTGATTTTTTAGACCCGGAGTGGTCTCGTGATTTTTACCCGATTTAGGGTTTTCCACGTAAAAATCGTCGTCTCGTGTGTGGTTGTGATTACTTACTTTATTGTTTGTGTGATTGATTAGTTAGCATTATTTGTGTCATTTGGCTTCTATAATTAAATCAATTAGTGCAAATCAGTCTACAAACGAGATTTTTTAATTTAGAAATTATAAAATAATAATTTTTACTGTAAACAATAATTAATCATTTATAATTAGCATAATACAAGCTAAATTAAATATTTCAATTAATAAGTAGAATATCTTTTGGATATAACCATACCGTTGTTTTGACAAAAAAATATACATAAACTTTTACAACTGTATACGACAAGATTTTATATTTTAAGATCGGTATATAATAACTTAATTATTAATAATATTAAATATATTAATTTTAATATATGCGACAAAATAATTATTGAATCAGACTATATAAATAAGTAACTTTGTATTCAACTATGTAAAATAATTTTTAAACTCTTGAAATTACATATCTATAATTGTGTAGAATAGCACACTGGTAGCGACATAATTGAGGCTTCGTTTGACAAAGGGCTTACATAATGACTTTTTGTTTTTAGTTTGAAATCAAAAAGCCAAAAGCTTCGTTTGGGAACCCTTTCAGCTTTTCTTGTTTTCTACATAAAATAATTTTATATATTTTTTAAAAAAATATAATAAATTTTATTATACACGTTCTATTTCTATAAAAAAAATTTAAGTCTACTCGTCAAAATCTATCAAAAAAAATCTATATTGGATATAAAATTATGTAAAAAAATTAAAAATAATAACTTTTCTATGATAAAAATCTTTTAACTTAAAACCACTTTAAGCTAAGCTTTTTGTCTATTACTTTTTGGCTTAAAGTCACATGTTTGGTTCACAAAACGATCTTTTTGCTTATTTAGCTTAATGTGACTTTAACCAAAAAAATGCTAACTTAAAATCAGGTTGCCAAATAAGACATAAATTTATAGTTTGTAAAACTTTCGGTCGTGGCCTTTTAGGAATTAAGAATATATCATATTATCATTCGAGTTTGAAATATAAATAATGAGAGAAAGAAACCAGTGCGATGATTTTGACAATTTGTAGTGTTTTTAAATTATCATGGTGTCATGCCCCAAATACCAGGGTCACGCAAAGCCCTGCAAAACACCCATTTAAGAAAAATAGGTTTTCAGTGTTGAAAATTAAAATACAACATTTGGATAAAAGATTCTCAAGTTCAACTCTCATAAAACTACAAACATGCATTCTCATATATGAATAATCATATCGCCCAAAGGCGTATAAAATCAGCCATTACAGGCGTCACATGGAAAAGTACATGTACAAAAATAGGAAAAATTACAGCAAGTCTTCCATCACCTCTGCAACTAGGTCAGCTCCTCATGTCCACCTGAAAATATTTTTACAGTAAAATCCCTCACCGTGAGCCGAAGCCCAATAGAAAAATAGACTGTAAAGCTGTAATACAGATCATGCAATCATCTAGTGGGAACTAACTCAACCACAGCACCCAAAAAGGTTTTTCATCTCAAAAATCACACGTTTTCCATCCTTGAAACTATGCATATCATCTTAACAGATATCGTGCCATAGTTAATGGAAAGCAGTAACAAAATAGTATTCTCTACTCGGATACACAACCGAGGAAACAAGATGAAATGAGATCCTATGTACCGACTCTGTCAACTCAAGACAATGGCAACAATTATAGACTCCTGCCCATTACCCTAGTCCTGAACCACTTAAGACCTGTTAGGTAATGACAAGTTCTATACGATATCACAACAACATACCCACTCAAGGGATAACCAGCTTCTTTACGAATTTCTATGGCCGATGGACGAAGTTAACCAAACCACGACTTGCTTCTTCACGGATTTCTACGACCGATGGACGAAGTAAACCAATACCACGTTTACGGGGATTAACCTGAGGGACCGTAGCGAACCCACTTTGCGCACATTTTTGGACTTTCACCAAGGAGCAATGGAAGCCCAACTCAACACACATCTACTGTCACGGCACATCTATGGATAACATTTTAAACCCAACCCGCAAAACAGGTATACAACACATGTATATAAAAAGGGATCCCATCCATAAACCATGGAGATCAAGCAACATTTGTTAAAACATACCTTCACCAAAACGTCTTAGAAGTTGAGATTCAACCCAAAGAGTTAGCTCCAAACCTTCAACAAAACACGTTTTAAAAGTTTTCCCGAGATTCTATTTTCAAACCATCCTTTTGAAAACCTCTGATAACCCTTTTGAAACTATAGAATCTCATAAAGACCTCAAATAAACATCCCACGAGGAAAGCTTGAACCAAAACACATCATTTTCCAAAACAGCCCAAGTTCAGTCGACTGAACCCACCATCCAGTCGACTGGAAAACACACTGGAAAAAGAGAACCAAAACAGAAGCCATTTCAGTCGACTGGCCTCCCAGGTCCAGTCGACTGAACCTCCAATATGAGTCCAGTCGACTGAACTCCAGGGTCCAGTCGACTAAACATGCCCGGAAAATGATTTTAGCTACGGTTTTAGCCTCCAATCCTCAAACCAAGCTTCGAAAAGATCCGTTTTGATACCTAAGAGCATATCCGAGCTCAAGGCTATCATAAAACCTCGAAAGGAACATCCCTCTTTCGATTTCATCCAACCGAACGCCGAAAAATAGTTTGAACCCAAAATTGGATCTAGAACATAAATCACTTTTTATGCGTTTATAAACGGTAGAAACACGTAGGATTACACATAGTACCCTCTAACAGTTATACAGTATAGGATCCTACCTCGGTGAGTTAAAAACTCAACGTCTCGATTCACGTGTAAAATCGAGATTCGCCGAAATAAAATTTTAACTGGATGGATGCGTAGACCGCAATGCCATACTAAAGATCAGCAGTTGGTTTGTCAAAAACTAAGCCCCATGCCCCCGAGAAGTTAGAGAGAAGGCAGAGAAAGTTTGGAGAAAACTTAGGAGTTAAGTTTTAAAAATATCTTCTTGAAAATATCTAACTCTAGATATTTATAGGGCCTCCAAAATATCTTTTTTTTTTGAATTTTTGAAATTTGCACGGCAACTCCCTACAACCTCAAGAACTAACCCCTCATGCTCAGATAAACTTAAGCATGCATCAAAACGCGTAAATCATACATCAAACAATTATATATATGCAAAAACACTTCAACATATATAAGCCTCAAAAAGAGATGGGTCCGGGTCTCACAACTCTCCCCCCCTTAAAGAATTTTGCCCCCGAAATTCAGTACGAGGTCACAGAGGAAAAAGCTCCGGATATCTAGCGCGCATCTCCGACTCTAGCTCCTAAGTAACCTCTTCAACCCCGTGATGAAACCATAAGATCTTGACATATGCAATGGTTCTGCCTGACAACACTTTCTCCTCCGTGTCAAAAATCTTCACCGGACGCTCCTCATAAGTGGCACCCTCATCCACCCGCAGCTCAGCCCAATCTAACACATGTGACGGATCAGGCTCGTACCTCCGAAGCATAAAAACATGAAACACGTTATGCACAGATGCTAACTGAGGTGGCAAAGCCAGACGGTACGAAACCTCCCCAACCCTATCAAGGATCTCAAATGGTCCAATGAAGCGTGGTGATAGCTTCTCGCTACGACCAAACCTCATCAAACCTCTACGTGGCAAGACCTTCAGGAACACATGATTCCCCACTGCAAACTCCAAAGGTCGCCTTCATTGATTTGCATAACTCTTTTGGCGGCTCTGCGCTGTCGTTAGACGCTAGCGAATCACTGCAATCTTCTTTGTCGTTTCCCTCACCATGTCTGGTCCCAAGACTGTGGTCTCTCCCACATCTGTCCAGCACACTGGTGATCTACACGGTCTACCATACAAAGCTTCATGCGGTGCCATTCTAATACTGGACTAATAGCTGTTGTTGTATGCAAACTCTACTAACGATAGATGATCTTCCCACGAACCCCCGAGGGACCGTAGCGAACCCACTTTGCGCACATTTTTGGACTTTCACCAATGAGCAATGGAAGCCCAACTCAACACACATCTACTGTCACGGCACATCTATGGATAACATTTTAAACCCAACCTGCAAAACAGGTATACAACACATGTATATAAAAAGAGATCCCATTCATAAACCATGGAGATCAAGCAACATTTGTAAAAACATACCTTCACCAAAACGAAGTTGAGATTCAACCCAAAAAGTTAGCTCCAAACCTTCAACAAAACACGTTTTAAAAGTTTTCCCGAGACTCTATTTTCAAACCATCCTTTTGAAAACCTCTGATAACCCTTTTGAAACTATAGAATCTCATAAAGACCTCGGATAAACATCCCACGAGGAAAGCTTAAACCAAAAAACACATCATTTTCCAAAACAGCCCAAGTTCAGTCGACTGGACCTACCCTCCAGTCGACTGAAAAACACACTGGAAAAAGAGAACCAAAACAGAAGCCATTTCAGTCGACTGGCCTCCCAGGTCCAGTCGACTGAACTCAAGGGTCCAGTCGACTAAACATGCCCAGAAAATGATTTTAGCTACGGTTTTAGCCTTCAATCCTCAAACCAAGCTTCGAAAAGATCCGTTTTGATACCCAAGAGCATATCCGAGCTCAAGGCTATCATAAAACCTCGAAAGGAACATCCCCCTTTCGATTTCATCCAACTGAACGTCGAAAAACAGTTTTAATCCAAAATTGGATCTAGAATATAAATCACTTTTCATGCGTTTATAAACGGTAGAAACACGTAAGATTACACATAGTACCCCATAACAGTTATACAGTTTAGGGTCTTACCTCGGTGAGTTAAAAACTCGACGTCTCGATCCCCGTGCAAAATCGAGCTTCGCTGGAATAAAATTATGACTGGATGGATGCGTAAACCGCGATGCCGATACTAAGGATCAGTAGTTGGTTTGTCAAAAATCAAGCATCGGGCCCCCGAGAAGTTAGAGAGAAGGCAGAGAGAATTTAGAGGAAACTTATGAATTAAGTTTTGAAAATATATTCTTGAAAATGTCTAACTCCAGATATTTATAGGGCTCCAAAATATCTTTTTTTTTTAAATTTTTGAAATTTACACGGCAACTCCTTACAACCTCGGAAACCAATCCCGCATGCTTAGATAAACTTAAACATGCATCAAAACGCGTAAATCATACATCAAACAATTATATATATGCAAAAACACCTCAACATATGTAAATCTCTAAAAGAGACGGGTCCGGGTCTCACACATAGGGTCAACTATATTTTCTAATATGAGGTCAGCTATACCTTAATTTTTTTTAAAATAATATAATAATAATAATAATAATAATAATAATATATTTTTTTGATGGGATCAATTGACCCTACATTCTTTAAGGTAGAGTCGTCTCTGGTAAAGACTCTAAACACATATTTTAAAAAAATAAAAAATAACATATCGTTTGATTTAAAGAAAAACAATTTCATTTTACGATGTAAAATATTTTACTTAACAAAATTATTTTACTCATATTTTCTTAATTGAACAGTGAAAAATAAGTAAAATATTTTTCTAAAAAATATTTTACCTAAGTGCGTTATCCTTGTCTCTTATCTATTCAATAAAGATGGATTAATATTATTCCACACAAAATGTTTTTTTGCCATGTCATCAAATGTAAGTATCACATAGACAATGCTAAATAATACTTCGAGATTACTGAATAATTACGGGCAACAAACGCGGTAACAGTGAACACATGAAGTACAATGGAGTGGTGGTTGGTCTCACATGTTTTAGTAGCAATTAATATCAACTTTGGGATTCAGATGCCTTTGCTTCACCATTTCTGCTTTGATCACCATTCCGGCTTTGATTTTATCCCATCACGACTCTCATGGATATAGAAAGCCAGATCATAATGTTTGGCAAAACGTCTCCCATCGGCTTTTATTCAGCCCAAGTCAACATGGCTATCGTGCTCCAAGTATGAGAATTGGCCAAATTACCCTTAGATACTGGCTATCGGCCCAAGTCAACATGGCTATCGGCTTTTATTGGTAGTGTTTGTCATTGTTAAAACTAATTATTTATAAATTATAGTTATAAAAAATAATAATTATAATTAGTAGAAGAAATTGTAAGTATTTAAAAAATATACTAACTTGTAGATAAAACTAGTTATTTATAACTATAAAATATAATTATAAATTGTAGCGAAAACTATAAATATTTTTAAAAAATTATAAACTATTGCTAAAACTGTAGCAAAAAATTAAAAGCTATAAGTGACAATGCTAAACACCACCATTATACTCAATAATAACGCATACTTTTGAAGTTATATAACAAGACAATTCAGGCTCAAGTTGACACGGAGAATTGATCAAATTACCCCCAGATACTGGCAGATTTAGGAGGAGGTTTATTGGTGATTGATGGTTGTCATTGTTGAAATTAATTATTTATAAATTATAGTTAAAAAATTAATAATTATTGTTAATAGAATAAATTACAAGTGTTTGAAAAAAATACTAGCTTGTAAATGAAACTAATTATTTATAACAAAAAATTATTATAACTAATTGTATCAGAAATTATTAATATTTTTAAAAAATAATAAACTAATACTAAAATTATAACAAAAAACTAAAAGCTACGTAATAATGCTAACCACCACCATTACACTCAATAATGCAAACTTCTGCAAGAGTGTCCAATAATAAACATTCACAAAACTTAAAACTAAAGTTTTTACAATTGACCAGAATTTTTCTCTTTTAAAACTTTTGAATGCTAGTATCATTTTTAATTCCGTTAGAAACTTCTCTCATTATGTTTAATCCTAAGCTATTAATTATCTATAGAACAATCATTCCATTTTCTAATCTATTGTTTACAATATTCATCCCAAATATCATAACAATTGCAACCGATAAAACTAATATTGAAGTTATGAGCAATAGATATATTTGTTTCCATTTTTATATCATTTTCCTAACAAAATTAGCAATTTCATTCAACATTGAGTATTTAGAAAAATTAATAAGTATTCCTGGAGTATCACGTGCCATTACTTACATGGTACTCTAAGTAAATGAAAAAAACCAATGGACACTAAGGCTATGCTTGTTTTAAAATATTGGAAGGTGGGATTGGACTATTAATCCGAAGTAGTTTTTGTATCTTATGTTCGGATGCAAAATAGAGTTGTAACGACCCAAACCCTGAGTCACCCAAAGAGCCCACTGAACCACCAAAGCCGCCCGAACTCAAACGGATCCAAGATCAAAATTGTGAGACCCTGTATCCCTTTATTTTTTATATATATACTTGTTGACGTGTTTCTTTCATGTTATGTATATCATCGATGCCTGATTTATATTTTAGAGTTGTAAAACAGCATGTATAGATGTGTTTTATGCTTTCTTGGACCTTATTTAGGTTTGTTTGGTTGGCCTTAGAACTGAAAAACCGAGACCAAAATAGTAGGCTGTGGCACCTTGGGTTCAGTTGACTGGACTGGTACGTTCGGTCGACTGAACTGTTTTTCTTGAGTTCGGCCGACCGGACCGAAGGGTTCGGTCGACTAAACTGGGTGGTGGTGCGTTTCCCGAGGAGCTTCAGTTGACTGAAGTGGCCACTTCAGTCGACTGAACTGCCTTTTTACTGAGCTTATAAGTATTCCAGCCCCTGAAACATTTGGGAAAAGCTTGTTTCTTCCATTCTCTATGCCTTCTCTCTACATATTTGACTTGCCCGAGCCTAGTTTTTGACGATCAGCTTGCGAATCCTTGCTTTTTACGTTGCTAGCTTCATGTTCAACCGATCATATTTATGTTCCGACGTGGTTTCAATTTTGAGGCTTTGAGTTTCGACTCCGCAGGATTTCATATTCTACTACTGTATTAGGGTGTTATATGTAATTATATGCTTTTTTACCGGGTAGAAAATGCATGAATTATCATATTTGTGTTTAAACCTTATTTTTCGGGTAAAAAGCATATTTTTCGCTTTTCTTGGTTTAGTACAGCTTATGACATGTGGACATATGGTTTTCAAAGTTTATTTTGAAAATGGTGATTTTTGTTAAAACCGGTGATTTTTGTTGGAAAACGTTGGTTTTGATTGAAATCTCAACATTTTATGTTTTGGAAGTTTGGAGCTCGCATTTGGGGTTGAGTCTCAGGTTTTTAAACATTTGTTGAAAATAAGGAAAAATATTTTAAAAATATTTTGTTGATCTCTATGTTAATAGATGGATCTATATACATGTATAATGTATATTTGTGAAATATTTTTCATAGTTGAGTTACGGTTCAATTTTTAGAAGATTATCTAGATGTACCGGGATGATAGGTATTTGACACGAATTGCCCTCGGTGAAAGTCCAAAAACGTGCGCAGTGTAGGTACCTTTATTATCCTTCGAGGTAGTTCGCATAAAGAATGTCAGTCTGGGTGCTCTTTTTTCCCTCAGGTTGTCTCCCGTAAAGTTAATTTTTACGTCGTGGTGCTCTGTATAGAACTTGTCATTACCTAGCAGATCTTGAGTGATGCCAGAACTAGGCAATGGGCAGGAGTCTATAATTGTTACATCTATCCCTTTGTGATTGAGTCGGTATATAGGATCTCTTTCTTTTTCTTTTCCATAATTGTACATTCCATGAGGGAACAATATTTTTTATTACTGTTTTTCCTTAACTATGGTTGGTTATTTGCAATATTTGCATTGTATGGTTTGAAGGATGAAAATAGGATTTTTATGCTAATAAAATCATTTTGGGAGACTTGTGTAATCTGATGGGAAAACTTGGGATTTGTGAAAAACTTTTTCTGAGTTGTGGTTGAGTGTAGCTCCCACTCATATGGTTGCATATTTTTCCTGCTTTACAGCTTATTATCTGTTTCTATTGGGGTTCGGCTCACGGGTGGAAAATTTCTGTAAAACCATTTTCAGGTGATGATGTGGATGAGGAGTAGCTTTGGTTGTGCGCACGGTGGCGGAAGACTTTTATAATTTTCCCTTTTGGTATGCTTGTTCCTGAAGGCAAGTTCTGTACGCCGTAAGACGATATATTGTGTGCATGTTGAAACTGTATGCTTTTGTTTATGAGAGATAGCTTTTGTTGGGTATTCTTTTGGTTTCAACAGACGGTTTTGAATATATGAAAACCTGTATTTTCATAAAAACTGGTGTTTGGTAGATTTTCACGTGACCTCGAATTTTGGGGTGTGAAAAAAATGAAAACGAGATTTTTGTTTATAAGAATAATTAACCAAAAATATGCCATGTTGTATAAAAAATGGGTAACTCCAAACTACTCTGATCAAAACCCTCTTTTGAGCAAAACCCAAGTTTTTGTCACTATGGCTGTTCGCTCGAGCGGTTAGAAACCTTCTCAAGCAATGAGACGCCCAAGAGGTTTTCCAGTTAGAAATTGAAAAATCTTCCCAAGTCTCAAAAACACACTTAAAAACATGATTTTTGAACATTAATACAAAACTTCAAAGGGTTTGAGACAAAACGTTTATTTGATAACGAAATCATCCCTTCGACATGAAAATAAAACTTTGAAAGCGTAAAACCCTAAACCAAAACAACAAAACCGCAATCAACCTAAGGCTCTCTTCTCAAGCAAACATTTCATACAGCATACATTCGATATAATATCGCCACCATGCTTGCAATACACTGTTCCAAAAGAAAACACAAATATCCATACATGATCCAAAAGGGAGGGTATAAGGGAAAAACTAAAAAGATCCTCCGCCATTTTCGACTCCTCTAATATCTCCTGCCTAATCAAAGGTACCTGAAAAAGATTTCAAATCTCATACCGCGAACCAAAATCCAATAGGAAACATGCTAACAAGAAATAAAGGTAAAACATGCTAATAGATCAATATGCATATTCCAACTCTCTCTTGAGCCTCAAAACGGTTTCCACTTTCCAAATGAGAAGTTCTCACACAAACTCCATATCACTAAACAATTATCAAAACTTAAAGAACTCATCAACATTAACGGTTTTACATACAACTCACGATGATTCACATGCAACACATGCATCATATGCAACACGTGCAACACACGCATTTTCACAGGCTTTCACCATAAGACCACATTTTCGCCCCTCATTATACATCTTTACGGACTTTCACCAAGAGACTACATATCCGTCCCAACTAATGCATGAATAAACAAAGATTTGCACGCACATAGCCACGTACAAACATCACAGTCACACACAACGTCATTCGCCAATCCCAGAGACCAACGATTCAAAGAAACGAAGCTCAACCCCAAAGATTAGCTCCAAACCTCAGGAAATTTGATTTTTACAAACGTTTACACAAATCTCAACCTTTTTCCAAAGCTTACTGTTTTGAAAACCACATATGTGATATCTCAAGAAAAAAAATAATTATAATAATGATATCACTAATAAATTTTCGATTACAACCATTACGCACATAATTATAGCACTTGAATGAAAATTTAATACGAAACTAATAATGATTAATTATAATACAAAAATATAATAATATAATTAATTAAATTAAAACAAATAAATAATAAATAATTAGAACAATAATCACACAAATGACTTTTCGGTTATGACCGTTACAAGTTAAATACGAAAATTATGATGTTTCATTATATCAATTTAATATTTATATATAATTAAAATAATAATTTATTAAAAGAATACATAACCGATGGGTTTAAAACAACCATCAACCGGATTCAATTATTTGAGTTGGTTAAATAATGAGTCTCCGTAAAGATGCGTAATCAGTATAAATACATGGAATGCAATAGGTTAACTTTTGCCTCAGGAGTTAGGTTTAGTGAGAGATTAGAATAAGTGAGAAAAAAACAAAAGAAAAAAAATAATACAATTAATTAAACAAAATAA
>JAOTRH010073399.1:0-17718 GCA_034768845.1 Heliamphora exappendiculata | reverse complement strand
CGGGTTGAGCACACAGGGAATTGGGGAATGCATAGACATAGACAGGGGTGTAAAAATGGTGTGCGGCTCGTTCGGAGCTCGTTGTTGTGCGGGTGAACCATCCCAAATTCGTACTGATTATTTTTAGATCTAGACAATTTCCAAAGCCTCTAGGGATGGCCCATAGGCTTATAAAATAGATATGTAACAAACTAACATGTCTATTTTATAATATATAAATTAATAAATTTTAAATTTTTTGATTTTTTCACGTTTGTGTTCAGTTCGATTGTGAGTAAGTTATAAATACTGTCTTGTAATACGAGCAAGACAGTATTACAAGACAACAAAAAAAGAAAGAAAAAAGAGACAACAAAAAAAGAAAGAAAAAAGAATTTGAACCTTTGTCTAAATTTTTGTGAATAGCGAATATTTTATCACTTAGCTCTACTTTCTCGGTTGAAATGTTCTCTACTTTCTCCTCCAGCCCCTTTGGTTATTAACTAGACAAAAGAAATAAATATTTGTATAAAGAGAACTCAAAAGTTGATTGAACGGTTGTCACAATTTTTTAACTTTTAAGATTATGTTTTAACTACCACATTCTTAATTACTTAAAGGAAAAAAATTTGTAAATTTAATATACAAAAATTTGTAATTTTGATTAGTTAGTTTAGATTTTTTTTTTGTATGATTATTACAATTCTACAAATAAATATTTTAAATTTGAATTACTGCTATAGTTTGATCATTATATTATAATTTTAATAATAATTTGAGATTTTTTGTTGTTTGAATATTAGAATTTTATGATAAATTATATTAGATTTAGATCATGATTATATTTTGATTGTTAAATTGAACACTTTTAAAATTTGTGAAATACTCGTATTGAATATTTAAAACTTGAATAAAAATATGTAATATGAGTTTGACGTGTTTAGTTGAGTCAACATTTATCTAATATTTTATAATTCTAAGAATAATAGTGATAAACAAATTATTATTTATTTACTTTTTGTTGGACTTTAGCTAAGTTATTATATTCCAAAAAATCAAAATCTCAATGAATACACCGCTATATTATTTATATTAAAATTTTCTATTTTTAATAAAATATTATCTTTTCTTTTTAAATTTTAATTTATAAAAATATAGATGGATCTATCTTAAAATTAGACTTTAGGCCTAAGAAATCTCGAGACAAGCCATGCATTGACGTGAACACTTGTTTATTCTATTCTAATATTCTAAAATCTATTACTATATATAAAGAGAACTCAAAAGTTGATTGAAGCGCTGTCACAATTTTTTAACTTTTAACGTTATGTTTTAACTACCACATTCTTAATTACTTAAAGGAAAAAAAATTATAAATTTAATATACAAAAATGTGCTTCTATTTTTCAAAAGAAAATTAAAAAAATTTGCACACCGAGCGTGACACATTTCTAATATATATAATGCAATGTGCACAAACAACTACTCATAGATGTAACTATAGATGAACACAAAAGATAAACTCTTAGTGATAAAAATCTCAATGCAAGTATACTCTTACTGATAAGAGTCACAATTATTGTATCTTCCTATAATTAATTTGGTGATGAATTGCCTATCCAAATAGCATTTTCGAGTATACAAGGATCAGCGATGTTGTCGGAAAAATGCAATCATTTGGTTATACAAAACATCCTTAGCGTTGACCGCCATTATGAAATCCAGATGCGCATAGTAGCTGACGAACTGGACGGTCAGCTTGTCAGGGTCGTGCAGCTTTAGAATATTTAGCTAAGTCTGCACATCTGCAACTTCAGAAAGCGCGTCTAGGGCTCCGTAGCTGAGAAAGAGGGGAAGGTTGCGCGGAATGTCTGAGAGATTATAAACGGGAGGTGTGGGTACACCGTAATGCTCCACGTTCTCTATGGCGTTTCCATAGTCATATTTCCTTAAAATCCCATCCCGAGAGGCTGCAAATTAATTCAAGTTACTTGGAGGTAAAAGACAGATCGATGATGATGATCATCGAAAGTTCATGCATGTTTCTGTCACCGCTGTTATTAATCGACTTAATTACCATTAAAAATGGCAATAGGGCAGTGCAGCCCGGATTTATTGTTTGTTTAGCAACATGGCAATAAGGCTTTTTTATTTTAAGCGATTTTAAGTCGTCGCTTAAAGTTAAAAAATTAAAAGTTTTTATAATTAAAAAATTAGTAATTTTTAAGCCACTAAAAAAACCAAATAAGTTAAATGTAAAATTTTAAGATTATCTTTCAACCTAAATAAGATTTTGCCAAACAAAAAAGTTAAAAAGTCAAAAAACCAATTAAATAAAAGTTGAGTATTAAAAAATGAGATTTTTTGGTCTTTTGAAATTTTAAGCCAAAAAGCTAAAAAACCTAAAAAATTAACTTTAAGCCGATTTCTCAAACAAGGGTTTAGTGTCTCATTCTCAAGTCTTTTTTTTTCTTTTTTTTTTAGATTACGATCTTGCTCTATTTTATTATTCCTTATATACCTTTTTATATTTACATAAACTCTCTATCTACTTAAACATCCAATACGTATGCTTAACGCGACATGTTGGGCTAGTTATATATTTTATTAAAATTTTTAAGATTTTATAACTTTCAATATATAAATTAGTTTATTATAACCTTTATATTTTGGAATGTACTCATCATGATTTAATAAAGAAGACCCGTATTCACGGGACTTTTCATTTTCAAAACAATTTCAAAATCGAGTTAGTTTTACTCCTATTTGATTGGAACATATATCAAGGATGTAATATTCTATTTTCATCCTCTATTTAATTGGAACCAAAACATAGATAAAATGCCAAAACATAGAGAAAAAAATTGTAGAGACAAGGCTAGGCATGGACTAGAACATATTAGGGATAATTCTTAAACTTTAAGGAGATGGTATTAATAAGAGTCATAGGTAATACAATAAATAAAAATAATAGTTGATAAATTAATAAAATTAAAAATATAAAAATCAAGACATAGATATGAAAAATAAGAGATAAATATGATATTTTTAATTTCAACTTATTATATTTTTGTAAAAACAAAGTTTATATATATATATATATATATATATATATATATCTATTATTTATTTTATTTAACTGGAGGCAGCGAGAGTAAAAATGAACGAGAGAAGCAAATACCATTTTTGTCCCATTTGTTAATATTAGAGGCAGGAAAATCGGTACATAACAGAGGAAAACATGCAAATACACTAATTTTTGAGCATACTAGGTTCTTTGTCGTCTTACTTACTTTGAGCATAATGCACCAGGTTCTTGGTTGCTGTAGGTTGAGGTTCATTCTTTAGGAAGAGATCCACTGTAGAGAGATTTAGACAGCAATTTGGCCCTTGGACACATGAATTTTACACACGTAGTCAGTTTCAATTTCTCGATATATATATATATATATATATATATATATATATATATATATATATATTCTTGAATCCAAAATCAGTTGAATATCAATTTGGAGAAAGATGGGTACCTGTAAATGGTGCTGCCACTACATAGCAATTTAAACAAGATTCAACACACAAAGGGCCGACAATTTTGGCAATAGATGGTCTATTCCAACCAAAAAAAAAAGGAAAAGGGTAAGAGCTCGAATGATTCGAATCCTCTCAATTTTCTAAGATTGGGGTCCCTACTGTGACCCAATCACGGCAGAGTAAGCTACGAGTTTAAAATTGTTTTACTCACAATTTAGTTAGAATTATTTATTATGTTAAATTAATCGAGTAGGTAATTTTTATAAAAAATTTAAGTCAATCGACAATCATTATCTGTCTGATTAGAGTATGATTGTTTTGAAAAAATATCAAAACAAATGTATTCGCATCATATTACTAACAATGTTTGATTGACTTGATTTTTTTACAAGAATAACCTTCTCTATGAATTTAACATAGTAAACAATTTCGATTAAATGTCCCGATTAAAACAATATTTGGTTCACAGCCTACTCTCTATTACTAGGTCATCTCTATTTCCATGTAATAGAAGTTAGCGTTAGTCTATCTTAATGATATGAATTGCTCATATTATAAAATTTATCAAAATAAATTATTCATATCAAAAATTATATTTGATCGCAGATCAACAACTAAATGGTTGCATATTATAAACTCTATAACATAAGCTGTTCAAAATACTATAAAAACGGAAATCTCTCCATTTATCTGAGAACTGAAAAGGATCTGAAATCATCTAAAGTAGAATGATTAGTTTTAGTAGTTCAATTACACTGCCGGATTCAATTCTCCAAACCCAATTGCCGACAGAGCCTGTTAAGGAAACCAAAAATTAATCGAAGGAGACAAAAAAAACATATTTTATTTATTTTGTTTTTTAAACTCCGTTTGTTTTGATGTAAAATATTTTATTTAATTTTCACTATTTTGCTAATAATACCTATATAAATATATTTTTTAGAAAAATATTTTATCTCATTAGACTAAATTTGACTTATAAAAAATTAACTCATAAGTTAATTTTGAAATACGGATTCGGAATCTTCACACAATTCTTGCACATTTGATCATTCTCATAACAAATAAAAATAAGAAAATGTGAGACATATTCTTCCTACATTAATCCTTTCGAAATCTTTCATTCGAATCCTTCTCGTTTTTTTGTCACTCTCATCATTCATTCTCATTTTTTAAATTTTAACCAAACACTAAAAAGTACAAATAAAAAAATAATTTTTACAAAATTATTTTACATATAAAATATTTTTTATGGTAAAATATTTTACATCGAAACAAACGAAACCATAATATCATGTTTGTTTTGAGCATTGAGATCAGAATGTTAGTAGAACCAAATTAATATTCTCTAGGAAAATTAAAAATAACATCATAAGTTCAACAGTTTCGCTACGTACATACTCAAACAAAAAACATACATTAAATTTTATCTCATAGTCGAATATATGGGTTAAATTTACTATGATATGCATTAAAACTTAAAAACCTTGAATCTATACCATAAGCTTTACTTTTTTTTAATTCAATTGATTGAATAGGTTTGCCCAAACGTTCAATTCTTTTTTTTTTTTTTAAATACATTATATATCTTATAAAACACTCAAGTAGACTACTGGCCTACTAACCTAAATAAAGAATCTAAAAACACAATCAAAAAATAATTGCCCAAGTTATCAGTAATAGTTTAAAAGGTTCATTACATACCAAATTTATTTGTTATCTCCCACCAATATAAGGTGAGTTATCACAATATCACTTTCTTAAATACGCAACGCCGTCGTTGCGTAATCTAAATTTTTCTTTTGATTGAGATGTAGATAAAAGCCCATTAATTGATACAAAGTAACCCATTAGCGTGCATAAAGTATACAATTTTGGTACATCTAACCTTATTCGAAATCTCTACTTTTCTATTTACACAAACACAGAGTCCCACATGAAAATTAGAGTTGGCTCTGATACTACTTGTGTCAGGCTCCAATCCAAAGACAGAATCGACCGTGGATTATGGATTTTAGCCCAATAGGCCATGAAAGTCTACCGATAAAAAAACTAAGTTATTTAATTTCAGTATATGTCAGAGTTTCACGTAAATATATTGATTTTTCTTTTGATTGGTAGGCTTTCGTGGCCTATTAGATCAAAGCCTATAGTTCGCGACCAATCATGTCTCCAAATTAGAGTGTGACACCTTATTCCTATCAAACTCAGTAAGATCGCTTCAAATTATAAATTTCATGAAATATTATATATTACTAATCTAGGCTTTAATTTGCATTGTGAAAATGACAAAATTTGCAAAATCCTATATCAATTATCAAACATGTCGGATCGTATTTATAGTTGAGAATAGGGAAGATAATTATTGACAAGATACGTTGGTATAATTCAAACCATACACGAAATTAAATGGTTAAATTAAGTTGGTTATTTCCCAACACGAAATAAAAGAATGACATTGTATAAAGGTCAATCAATTTATAAACAAATCGTGTTAGTGCTAATATAAGCAACATATTTAGTTAAACAAATCGTGTTAGAATTTAAAAAAAAATTAACACAAACTTGATATGATACGAATACATACATGACACGACACGATCTCAGGGCTCAATATAAATTTATGAATGGGTACCTGACCAATAAACCCTAGCTAATTTAGATTTATGAATGGGTACCTGACCAATAAACCCCCTGGCTAGATTGGCTAGAATAACTTCAGGTATGTTGCTCAAGTAAGCGATTGGTCTCAGCAACGCTGCCGAATTCACCTTGCTTATTTGTTTCTCTTGTGAGAATAACACGAAAGCTATTAGAGTTCCCTGTCAAAAGAATTCCAACACCATTTTATCACTCAAACGTATATTAGAGTTCCCTGTCAAAAGAATTCCAACACCATTTTATCACTCAAACGTAATTTTAGTATCACGTGATTGAAGATCGATTCATTTAAAGCAAATTATTGAGTACTTTTGAAATATTATGTAAAATTATTTACGTAGTATTTAAAAAAAAATAAAATAAACATTGATGTATCTAATAAGGATGAATCACTATTATTATACTCGAAGTATTTTTTTACTATTTAGTTAAAAAAAAAACACCACATAAATAATTACACATAATGCTTGAAACCACCCAATAATTGCTCTTGCTCTTCATTGAATGTGTTGTCGTTGCGTGTATAGGCGTAACCACATGTAATTCAGTGGGTTGAATTTAACTTGCTCAATTTTTTTGAAATTTTTTTTCTATGCATAATTATATAAATTTTTAGTATTTAAAATATTGACACTAATAAAATATTAAAAATAATATAAGAAGGGATCAATATTTCAAAAAATTATAAGTTGTTAAAAATTTATATTAGTTATGATGTATTCTTTACTTATAAAAAAGTTAAATCAATAATATAATAATTCTAAACTTTGTTTTTTTATATAATTAACTAGTATGAATATCTTTTTTAAATTCAAAAATTAAATTAAACATCAATGTTATGTCACCAAAGGTGTATATATTACTTTCTTCAATTACTCAATGCACTTTATAAAAAAATGGTAAAATTATCAATGTCATTAATATATGTTAAAAATATGATATTTGAGAATAGTTAAAAAAGTAAATATAATTTATTCCAAAACAAGTTCAAAACATAGGACAGTAACATAATTAACTAAAAAAAATTTCAAATAGCAAGGCTAAAAGAAAATTAGCCTTAAATATGCAAGTTATCAAATATGTTCAAATTTTTACACTTTAAAAAAGGGAGTAAAAAATTTAAAAAAGAAACATATTAGCAAATAAAACCTTGTTGAATTCATGTAATAATTTCTTTATAAAGTTGATGTTATTTTTATAATTTTTGCATATAAAAACTTATGCGGGTTTATTTTGAAAGTTTGCCTAAATTCTGTGCAATCTCAAGACCCATCATGTTATTAACTAATATGGTACATAAACATAATACAATTATGTATCAATTAATATTGAACCATATTGTTGATACATTAAAAGACATCGTATAAAAAAATTCGAATCCCGTCAAATATCGACCAATACAATACGCGAAAACCGACAAAACTATAATTACCTCAAACTCTTGGTATTCATAACCGTATATAGCGACGGAAGTAGCGCATATACCATCGGGCGGTGGTTCGACAATTCCCCCGGTGATGCCGAATGATTTGTGAGGTTTGGTCACCAAGACCAAGAGGAAGGTGGTGCATAAGCTCAACACAGACAAACTCAATAAGCTGCTGGCACCCATTTCTCTCCTTGGAATATTGCTCTTCTGTAGATTCCAAATGGTATGATCTTGAGACTTATATGTGTGTTTTTGTCATGAATTTTATGAATTCTTTCCATTTCTGATAACAAGCTGACGTAGAAAAAGTATTTACTTCTCTATTTGACGTAGAAAAAGTATTTACTTCTCTATTTGATTTTTCCAGCCTCGTGCCCAATTATATGAATTAAGTACTTTCTATTTATAAATGAGTTAATATTACACTATACTATGATTCTATTTTTTGAACTTGTTTTGGATAATAAGTCCAATTACTTTTTAATCATTCAAAAAGATTCTATTTATAAATTTATTAATGACATAGATAATTTTATCCATATTCTATAAAAGTGTATTGAATAATTAAAGAAAATGATAAATTCAATCTTGATGATATGACATTAATTTTTAATTTTGTGTTTCAAAATTTAAAATTCTATAACTTTAGTTATATACATTGGTTTGAAAAAAATAAATATATTATAAATTAAACTTTAAATTAGAAGTTACAGCTAACTAAGCATCATAAAATTTTAAAAACTTATTGAATTTTTAAGAAGTAACCAAGACAAAACTTTTAAATTTAATTTTACAAACGTACAATAAAAATTATAAATAATCAACCTATGAAAATTATTTCTATGAACATAAAATTCCTCACTTCTTCTAAGATTTAATAAGAGAAGATTTCCTTAAAAAGATTTATACCTATTAAAAGCAAAATTGTTTATTAATTCTTTATTGTTTCTTTTTAAAAGCGAAATTATTTCAAATTTCACAATGTATCAACAATTAAGAACTATGCAAAAAAAAAAAAAAACAATGGGTCCAATATTTTAGAAATAGTATTATTCTTAAACACATTTTGTTCCCATTTTTTTTTGTTTAAACATAAACAAAAAAGTAAATTATAAAACAAATAAATTAAGCACTTGTGAAGAATTAGAAAAGTCAAAAACCTTTATCAAAATATTAAAAAAAATTACTTGAAAACAAACAAACATAAAAATGGTAAAAATATATTAATAGAACAGGAAAGTCCTTTTCATATGTATAAATCATTTTAAAAGTCTATACAAAATCTTCTTTTTAATTTTAAATATCAAAAATTGGTAACTCTTTTTAATAGGTATAAATATTTTTAAGAAAATCTTCTCTTATCAAATCTTCTTTTTTAAATTGAATATCAAGATTTGTTTTAGATTTTAAAAATATCTTAGCCAATCTAATATACTTACAAATATTTTCTTACCTTTTTATGGTTATTCTAATTCAAAGATATCAACAAATTAAAGAAATTTAATCAAGATTCAAAAGTACAAATAAAAAACCCTTATTAACTTTTATTAGACTTTTGTACAAAAGACTTTATTTTAAAAATTGCTCTATTTGTGAAGAAATAGAGAAGTCAAAAAACTTTATCAAAATATAAAAAAAAATTGACTTGGAAACAAACAAACATAAAAATGGTAAAAATATATTAATAGAGAAGGAAACTCCTTTTCATATGTATAAATACAAAATCTTCTTTTTAATTTTAAATATCAAAAATTGGTAACTCTTTTTAATAGGTATAAATCTTTTTAAGAAAATCTTCTCTTATCAAATCTCCTTTTTAAACTTGAATATCAATAGATATTTTAAATCTTAAAAATATGTTAGCCAATAAAATATACTTAAAAATATTTTCTTACCTTTTATGATTATTCTAATTCAAAGATATCAACAAATTAAATAAATTTAATCAAAATTCAGAAAGTACAAATAAAAAACCCTTATTAACCTTTTTTATACTTTTGTACAAAAGACTTTATTTTAAGAATCCCTCTATTTATGAAGATTTTAAAAAGTCAAAAATTTTTTATCAAAATATTAAAAAAATGACTTGAAAACAAACAAACATAAAAAAGGTAAAAATATATTAATAGAAAAGGAAACTCCTTTTCATATGTATAAATCATTTTAAAAATCTATACAAAATCTTCTTTTTTGTTTTAAATATAAAAAATTAGTAACTCATTTTAATAGGTATAAATTTTTTTAAGGAAATCTTCTCATATCAAATTTCCTTTTTAAACTTGAATATCAAGATTTAATTTATATTTTAAAAATATTTTAGCCAATCAAATATACTTAAAAATATTTTCTTACCTTTTTATGATTAGTCTAATTCAAATATATCAGCAGATTAAAGAAATTTAATTAAAATTCAAAAAGTACAAATAAAAACCCTTATTAACTTTTTTTAAAGCTTTTGTACAAAAGACTTTATTTTAAAAATTCCTCTATTTGTGAAGAATTAGAAAAGTCAAAAACCTTTATAAAAAAAAAAATGACTTGAAAACGACATACATAAAAAGGTAAAAATATATTAATAGAAAAGGAAACTCCTTTTCATATGTATAAATTATTTTAAAAATCTATACAAAATCTTCTTTTCAATTTTAAATATAAAAATTTGATAACTCTTTTTAATAGGTATAAATCTTTTTAAGGAAATCTTCTCTCATCAAATCTCCTTTTTAAATTTGAATATCAAGATTTATTTTAGATTTTAAAAATATGTTAGCCAATCAAATATACTTAAAAATATTTTCTTACCTTTTTATGATTATTCTAATTTAAAGATATCAACAAATTAAATAAATTTAATCAAAATTAAAAAAGTACAAATAAAAAACCCTTATTAACCTTTTTTATACATTTGTACAAAATACTTTATTTTAAAAATTCAACTATTTGTGAAGAATTAGAAAAGTCAAAAACATTTATCAAAATATAAAAAAATTGATTTGAAAACAAACAAACATACAAATGGTAAAAATATATTAATAGAAAAGGAAACTCCTTTTCATATGTATAAATCATTTTAAAAATCTATACAAAATCTTTTTTTTAAAATTGAAAATATCAAAAATTGGTAACTACTTTTGACAGGTATAAATCTTTTTAAAAAAAATCTTCTCTTAACAAATTTCCTTTTTAAACTTGAATATCAAGATTTATTTTAAATTTAAAAAACATGTTATCTATTCAAATATTTTAAAAATATTTTTAAGTCAAAAATTCTAAAAAATAGGACTGGACATTTGGAGCTCCCGCGTTTACTTTTACAAAAATAAAAGATTTTTATTTATTTTTTATAGTATTTTTAGTGATATGTGATCATTCACTTTAATAATACGAAGCATTTATGTTATAAAATTAAATTAATAGAACATTGGTAAACATATGGTCGGATCACATTGAACTTGAAAATATAGATGACAATTAAATAGGATTTATAAATTAGTCTCCCTATTTTTTAAGATTAATGTAATGCAATTACATAGGGCAATCATTTATCATGAGCATTTAAGTAAATTTTACAACATAAGTTCGAATTCAATAAGTCTAGAGGCACACCTACTGAACACTCCTCCAACCACTTCTGTTGAGTTGCCGACGTAGCTCATTTTTGTTAAAAAAAAAAAAAAAAAACTGAAGCAACGCCGCACGACTTCTTTCCCTGATGCCCCACTCTCGTCGTCGCTACATTCGGTGGCCGTCACTGCCGCCGCCATTCATTTCTGTTGTCGTCGTTGCCGACGACCCACTGCCGCCTCACGTCTCTGGCTCTATTCTTTCTCTCGGTCCCTCTCTGCGTCACTCTCTCTGTCTCTATATATATATACATACATATAGCTATATCGGCTCGGCGACGATGGCATTAATTTTCGTTATAGAGAGAGAGAGAGAGAAAGAGAGCTCTCTCTCCATATATTATACATACATATAGCTATATCGGCTCGGCGACGATGGCGTTAATTTTTGTTATAGAGAGAGAGAGAGAGAGAGAGAGAGAGAGAGAAACGCAACAAGGGACCGAGAGAGAGAATAGAGCCGGAGGCCGTAAGGCTGTGGCGGATCACTAGTGGCAAGGACGACAAAAATGAACAGCGGCGACAGTGACGGCCACTGAATGTGGCGACAGCAAAGGTGTGGCGTCGGGGATGAGGGTCGTGCGAGGCTGTTTCAGTTTTCTTTCGTTTTCTTTTTTTTTTTAAGTGGGGATTTGATCATAAAAAAATTAATGAAGTTTAGTTTTAAACGTCAGATTAGTCTGATTTGTAGGCTGAGCCATTCATCCACCTTATCCCTTCTAATTAAATAGGGATGGCAGTATTGGGTGGGGGCGAGAATTTAATATTTATTTTTATTTTGTTTATTATTGGAACGGGCAGAAAGTAATGACATATTTTTATTCATTCACACTTCATTTATTATCGGGTTGGGAAAGGAAAAGATATTTGAAAAGTGGCACAGGGTGGGGACAGAACTATAACGAAAAATATTTTTAAATTTTAAAAAAGATTAATATTAATAAAAATTACATAATAAGATATTAAAATAATAATATTATTAATAATTAGAATTAAAAAATAAAAAATATTAGAAATAAAAGTAAAAATAAAAATTAAGTATAATATTTTTATATTTTAATTTTATTATATTATAAAAAAATAAATTATATATATATATATATATATAATTTAATAGGAGACAGGCGGGCAAAGTACCTACCATCCTCTATCCATTTTTTAGTAGGGGCAGAAAATTTTTGTACAATACAGGACAAAGATGCGAGAGTGGGGCGAGAAGGGAGAAGATTGTCATCCATACAATTAAACTGTCAAACACTCCTTGTGAATGTTTTTAGGTCTAGAATATTGTAAGTTTAATATTTTCTTAACTATATACTATCAAAAGGTTCGTGGTCAAATATAAATTGCAAGGGAATAAAATTTTATATTATCTGGCTAAAGGCTTCTAATTCACTTTATAAGATGCGATATACTCTTAACTTACCAAGAGATATTTTTTTAAAAGAAAAAACAAAACTGTGTGTATCAAAGTGGCAAAAATCGAATAATATCTTAATGCAAGTTCTGGCAGAGGGGTGATTCTTTTAATTGGCGCCGTATGTGAAAACTCTAGTTCCACTACATGAACTCATACACTGGGGGTAATATAAGGGGATAGAATCCCACATTATCCGGGTATGAATCATCTTATAAGGTGTACTACACCTTTAACCCTGCAGGAAACCTTTTTTTAATAGAAAGAACAAAATCGTGTGTGTTCAAATGGTAAAAATTAAATAATATCTTGGTGCAAGCTCCAGCAGAGGGGTAATTCCTCCACATATATATATATATATATATATATATATATATATATGAGTAAATTCATACATCTATTGAGACTCATTTGTTATATCAATCACGTTAAATTTTGTACATTTTTTTTCACATAACTGAATTATAAATTTTAAAAATAATCATATAGTTTTAAATTTATATTAATGCTAAATTAAGCTTATATTTTTTACAAAATAAAACTATAATTAGTATGATAATAATGTATTGCAATTACTCCAAGCATTTTTTATTTTGAGCATTTAACATAAATTTATATTTTTTTATAAGCTCAGATATGTGTCTTGTATTCTATGGACCAATTTAATTAATATTTTATTTACATGTATTTGGGTTGGGTTAGAGTCATAAATCTATAAGAAATCTAATACATGTAGGGTTTTATAATTATATTGAGTTAAGGTTTTAAAGTTGGTATATAAATATGACTTTATAATTCAAATTATTTGTGTGGAGAGTAAATCGAATAGGGTAAAAATGTAAGAAGAGATAAAAAAATACCGGGGCCATGTGAATAACCTTTGAGTGAGGAGACAGAATTTGTTTCAAGACTCGGGTTGTGAGTGTTGTGTTTTGAGGTATTTTTGATCTCGAAATTGTACATTATATGGTTATAATTGATTATCTCTCGCACCCATAGACGTAGGCAGGTTGTACCAAATCACATAATTTCTTGTGTGATTTTTCTATGGTGTGCAATGTTTTGGCTTCCGTTCGCGTTCGGAAATTGGTATTTAAATCCCAACAAGTGGTATCAGTACCGACGGTTGAAGATTCAAAACTTTGGTGGGAGATCAGAGCACAGGTATTATTTTTGAATTTTGGTTCATATAAATCAAAAATATTTTTTTGCACAAAAAGAAAAAAAAAATAATGGCAGCGGCGTTAACAATTATGGACGAAATATCATCACAATGTGATTTTGATAAATCTTGATTCATATCATAGGAATTCTATTTGTGGTGATATTAAATACTTTGGTGCATATCATTATTAGTGGTGAATTCAAGAAGGAAACTAATTCAAGGGATTGAATCATGTGTGGTTGTGTACATAAAATCATCGGTTTAATTTTTTATTATATTGGATTGTATATATAATAGAAAAATCCATGATGGCTATGTATTCTAAGATTTTTCAGCGCTACGGATTCATCAGTACAATCAAAATTTTTAGATTCTGAATGATTTGATAGAATTGGACAGATCGGTTTATATTGGGATCAATCGGGCGAGATCAAAGGTGATCAGAGGTAATCGGGTTTGAATGCGGGTGATAAGAGGCACTCAGGAGCAATCTGTTTCAATCAATTATGGAAGCCTAATCATCAATGGCAATGTTTTAAAACCTGGACCGTTGAACAAATCGAAAAAGAAAATGGGTGAACAGGTCACCGGTTCAACCGAAATTAAATCGGAATCGAATCAGAATCAAACCGTGACGTCATAATTACATCATTAACAATTTATAAATTTATAAATATTAAATAAAAATAATGTCTAACTCACAATTCAAATAAAAAAAAAGAACATCTCATAATCTAAGAATAATTCTAATTAAATAATTAGAATCACCAAACAAAAATATTAAAATTTAGAGCATAATGGATCCTCAAGTAAAATATAAATTAAATAAAAAGTATTAGAGTTTTCTACATCATAATCATTCCCAAAAAAATGATAAATATTTTTTTCTTCATCTTCATCCTCATTTCTATTGTTACTAGTGCCCGAAATATTTATTTTTTAATTAATATTCGCATCAACAAAAGATTCAAAATTGATGTCTTCTTCAATAACCTCTAGCACGTCATTATTTTTTTCATCTATAACAATCATAAGTGATAACAAAATATGTAAACAATCAATTAATTATTTATAATAATGAAGCATCAAATATATAAAAATCTTACTAACCATCTCGCAGCTCACGACAATGCCTTTTATTTTGTGAAATTGAAGTTTCTTCATGAAGCATGTTTTTCAACTTATCATAATCAAAGAATGGACGCTCTTCTTCTTCTTCAACAATCTAAAACTCCGTTTTATCACTTGAATCCGTAGCACCCAAAAAACCTTAGAATACACCTCTCTTTTAAATTATTTTATTATATATACGAACCGATATAATAAAATAAATTTAAGTAATTAATTTCTTGCAACTATCATACTGCATCAAAACCTTATAATACCAATGCACTCAACCACTGTTGGGATTTCACATATCAATCCTGATTCACCAAATCACAATGCACTCAACCCTTTTTTCAATTCACATACTCATCTCTAGGGAACCAACGGATCAAAAACAAATTTTTTTCTTCAAACGCCACACTGGATAATTTCCCTTTAAAGATCAAATATTTTGAAAACTAAATTCCTGCTAGATGATTGGAAATCACGCCTTTGCAAAATCAATCCTGTGCTTCGATCAACTATCACTGCTTCGAATCATTTATCGTCGGTTCTGATACCACTTATTGGGATTTGATTACCAATTTCCGAACGTGAACAGAAGTAAAACTACGCACAAAAAAGTAAAAAATAAATAACACCGAGAATTTACGTGATTCGATCCACACCGGCCTATGTCCACGAGCGAGAGAGAAAATTTTCATTATATCGTATGTGAAAGAGTACAAAATCCGTCTCCCTTTCTCTCTACCAGTTAACCTCTCAATTTTTTGACTCAGGACCTTATTCTTATGGCTCCACTAATGTTCTATTTATAAGCACACACGTGAAAACTCTATACAAAAGGAATTCTAGTGGACTCCTAATTTTACCCAAACTCAAATACATATAGACCAAAAGAAATAAAATGCGGGCCTGGTAAAATACACCCCATAGCCCAACATGACATGTGTTCCAACTCATCATAATCAAAGAATTGAGGCTCTTCTTTTTCTTCAACGATCCAAAACTCTGATTTTATCAATGCTTTCAATATCAACTGGGTTATAGCTTCTTGTTTTGTAATAATGCTGACATTTTATACTCGAATATGAGATAAAAAAAATAATTCGTTAATAAATATATTAGACTTGAGAAAGTTTACTTAACCTATTTTTCAACCGCAAGTTATAATGAACATATACAAGATCACTAAGTCGTTGATATTCAAATTTATTTCTTTTTTTTTGTATGTATGCGTTCAAAAACAATCCAATTCATTTCACATCCAGAAGAGCTACTAGTTTGACTAAGAATTCGAATTGCCAACTTTTGCAAGTTTGGAGCACTATGGCCAAACAACCTCCATCATTCATCTAATTATGAAGGAAGATAAAACAAAAAATCAATAAGTAAAGTACACATATATTTACAAACTAAAGTAAATAAATTAGTAATTTACCTGGTTGTGTAGTCTTCAATGTAGTAATAGCAAGTTCTCTACTAATCAATCTCGAAACAATCTAATTTCATCCAAGAGTTTCGTCTCACTACATGTGGTTTTGGTCTCAATTACATCAAGAAAACTAGCCATGACCTCTGGTTTTCTACAAAATGTTGCTTGATCATATTGAAAAGCCAAGTTCAACCAATAAGCTGCAGCATGGATATTTTTCTCCGTAATTGCCTATTCAAACGACATTTAATGATAGTTGTATAAGGCTTATACAATTTCCTTTTGTTCATGAAAAGCTTCTTAATTGCCATGCGTGCCCTATACATACCCTCATACACATATCCAATGAAAAGTTTTTCATCTCCATCAACAATACGCAGTAGACGCATAAGTGGCTCAACTATTTTAATAATAATCAAGCAATCATTCCAAAACTTATTATCAAGAATAATGGCAACAACATTTTTTGCTTTCTTCTCTTTTGCATATTTTGAATCAACAAAATCCTTACTTGTCATCAAAGTTTTCATATCATGCATATGTTTGTAAAAACTATGCAACGCAATGAAAGTAGTGGCAAAACGTGTTGCTCCTGAACGTATAATTTCAGTCAAATCCTTCCTTTTTCTCAGCCAGGCTAACAACCATGGGTGATTGTAAATATATTTTGTCACTGTCGATGATCTAGTAGCAAGGCCATGTACATGCTCCATTTTTGCAATATTATTTAACAGCAAGTTCAAGCAATGTACTGCGCATGGCGACCAATTTATAATTTTAGAAGTGTCACAAACAATTCTTTCAGCAGCAACATAGTTTGCTCCATTATATGTCACCATGTGAATAATATTAGTCACTCCTACTCACTCAATAATTTTTTGAAACAATTTAAAAAGAAGAGGAGCATCTTTAACTGTATCAAAAGCATCAACAGATTTCACAAAAGTAATTCTCCTAGGGCAATACGCAAGAAAATTAATCAAACTTCTTTGCCTACCATCGCTCCAACCATCATCCATAATAGTGTATCAAGTATCATCCCAACTGCTCTTCATAGAGTCAATAAACAACTGAAACTCCTTCTTTGAGTCTCTCAACAAAGTTTTTCATATTTGGTGATACGTAAGAGCCTTATATCCCGCTCCAATGGTAATTGCAGCATCAAACATAGGTTGGAAATAAATAGAATTCACTGCATTCATTGGTATACAACCATCATACATAAATCTAGCAACAGCCATATGAGTCTTATGTACTGCTTCTTTATTTGCAATGACACTTTTGATAGTTGGTTGCTGATGAGAATGCAGACACTCAAAAACTGATGGCTGTTGATAATTGGAAGAATGCCGATTATCTATGCAAGAA
>JAOTRH010073388.1:0-50334 GCA_034768845.1 Heliamphora exappendiculata | reverse complement strand
ATCACTCCAAATATATTTTACATGAAATACAACTAAAGATGCAACTCTAGACATAAAGTTTGACCTTATAGGATTTTTCTAGAGTTTGCAAAAAACTGGCAAAGTGGACTATTTTTCTGCTCGTTTAGCGTCAAAATGTAAAAATTATGTTTTCGATACTGAGACTTCATTTTGGGTTCTACCAAAATTCGCACATGCTAAAAATAGTCTCATAAAGTTCCAATAAACATAGGTTTTGAAGAAAACATTTTTAAGTTCACTAAAAAATTCAGGCATAATAAAGAAGAAGCCCTTTGTTCTTAGTTTTTCTTCGGTGGACTTATTCCTACTTTTGTTTAACTTATTTTTCAGGTCCACATATGTTATTTAGAGTCTACAATCAATATATCTCAGAGGTTCAAATATTCACATATCACTCTTAATCAACCCATTGAAATAAAACAAAACACGAGGTGTATTTTCATGCACAACAACGCTATCTCCAATTCTATTCTTTTTTAACCTTCTTGTTTATATTCTTGTTTATAGCAATTTAGATCATATTATTTGTTGTTGGGAGATGTTAGAATACAAGGTTAAAGTGAGTTGTAGGAGTTCCTACATGGATGATATTGATCAATGATGAAGGACTTAAGCTTTAGCTAAACTTTCTTCCTTTATTTTCTTCCATCTTCTTCTTTCTTCCTTTTTCTTCTTCTTCTTCTTCTTCTTCTTCCTTCTTAGAGACTCTCCCTCTCTAAAATCTCTCCCTTAGCCAAAAATTATAGGTGGAATGGGTGGGATTTGGTTTTCTATTTATAAATTTGAGGAAGGACTTCAGGTGTAATTACCTAGGATTTGCTTCGTAATTAATTAGAATAGCTTTAGGGACTTTTGCATTATTATAGCCTAATACACCAATATGTTGTTACTTGGTTAATGAAGATGAGTTGGAAAGATTTTAGTTGATTAAAACTCTTTCAGTTAAAATTAAGCAGAAAAGTGTCCACGATACCCGGAAGATATTTTGACACAAAAGGTGACTATTGTATAAGACTTGCTTAATTTTCTAGAGTTTAGATTTTATTTTTGAATTAATTTTGCAGAATATAAAAATATTTAAATTATCCAATACTACACTATTTACACTGAAAAAGTCCAAATGCAGTATAAATTTGCATGTTTTCAATCTAAATCTACCCAAAATACAAAAAGTACACTTTTTTGTACTTTTTGGCACAACTCCCTAGGGGAGACAGCCACTTAGGGTTCTTCCCCTCTACCACTTTTTTTAATTAAATGATTTTTTTATTTAATAATTCTTGAATTTAAAAATTTTGGGCCAAAATAATTAAATTTGGGCTTTTCTTTTATTTTTAAGTTGGGCTTATCTCATGGGCTTTTTAAAATTATTCTCGGGCTTAATTTGCTAATTGAGCCATTAATTAATTAAGTTGGGCCATAATCTTTTCTTGGTCCTTTATTTTAGCTTTTGGGCCTTGTTGAAGTTTTGGATTTCGTTGGAATTTTAGTGATCAACTCTTATTGGGCCTAGGATTGGACTTCCCTTGGTTATCTTTTGGGCCTTCGGTGACTTCTTGGGTTAATCCCGGGTTAGGCTTGGGCTTACCCTAAGTTATAAGTTCAATCTCTAAGAAATCGAATCGTTCTATCATAAGTTAAAGTTTTCAATGTACACGTGACTTTGAGAACTACTACTAGGGTTTCATAAGTTTTCGATTAACGTTGAGAATTCAGTATTAGGGTTCTAATCCTGTATTTGAAAATACTGGCCCTTACATCCTACCCCCTTAAACAAAATTTTGTCCCCCAAATTAAAGATGTACCTTCGTTCTCAAACAGTTGAGGATGATTTTCGCAGATGGTAACTTCCCTTTCCCATGTTGATTCTTTGACTCCTCGATGTCACTAAATAACTCATACTAATGTGATTGTCTTCCCACGCAAGTTCTTCTCCCGTCTATCGGGAGTCTTTACTGGCATTTCTTCAAATGAAATATCTTCATTTATCTTGAGCTCCTTCAAGTCCAAGATGTGAGTTGGGTGTGCCATGTACTTTCTTAGAAGAGATACATGAAAAACATCGTGCACTCGATTGAGCTGCGGTGGTAGTGATAGTTGGTAAGCTACCTCTCAAATCTTTTGTAATATTTCAAAAGGTTCTACATAGCGGGGTGATAGCTTTCCTCTCTTTAAAAAACATATGACTCCTCTTTGGGGTCGTATCTTCAAGAAGATGTGATCTCCGATTTCGAAAGTTAGCAGTCTAGTTCTTTGATCTTCATAACTTTTTTGTTGACTTTGCACTGTCGTTAATCTTTTTTGGATGAGTTGCGCTTTTTTTGTCGTTTCTTGCACGATCTCTGGTCCAAAAAGACTAGCTTCTCTAATGTTAATCCAGTACATAGGTGAATGATAAGGTCAACCATAGAGTGCCTCATAGGGTACCATGCCGATACTTTCTTGATAACTGTTGTTGTAGGCAAATTCTACCAGTAGTAGGTGTTTCTCCCAATTGCCCTTGAAATCCATGACACAGGCTCGTAACGTATCGTCTAATATTTGGATAAAATGTTCTGATTGTCCGTTAGTTTGAGGATGGAAGGTGGTGCTGAAACATATGTTGGTGCCCAGAGTTTCTGTAAGCTTCCCCATAATTGCAAAGTAAATTAGGGATTGCGATCTGATATGATTAAGACAAGTACTCCGTGTAATCGTACGATGTCCAGAATGTACTGTCTGCTCAAGGAGTCAAGGGTGGTTGTGATTCATATTGGTAGAAAGTGTGCAAACTTTGTTAATCGGTCCACCACGATCGAGATAGCATCGTGTTTATGTGAGGATCTTGAAAGTCCGATGATGAAGCCTATAGTTATATGTTCCCACTTTCATACTGGTAAGGGCAAAGGCTGTAATCTCCCTCCTAGTCTTTGGTGTTCTTCTTTGACTTGTTCATAGGTGAGACATCTTGCTACAAAAGATACACTCCCGATTCACATCTCGATCTACATTCTCGCTCGACTTTGATACTGGAATTGGACTACTACTTGAGGACCGAACAACTGGTCATCACACCCTATGACTTGAGGATTCATCTGGACTGTTGCAATCCAGGTATTCTGTTGGTTCCCCGACACTTCTTTCTTCACATTATTTACTCTTGTAAAGAGGTCGGGTTAGAATTTTGAATACCAATTCATGAGTTGCATGTTTATTCTTTAATTTTGTTATAATTAGGTTAAATTTCTCATTCACATGTTAGTCATCGATCTTGATTACTTGAATTGCGAGTATGCCGAATCCTAAGATTATGTTTAGAATTGAGTTCTTCATGATTTCAGAACTTTTTGGTTGAAATGGTAATAGTATGCTTCTGTTTCTTTGTTTTATGTTGTAAATGCCTCACATATTCACTCCCAGTACACTGTTCCATCATAACTTAGCAAAATAGTGCCCACAGACCTTGCGGTCACAGCCTTTAATGTTACGGTCGTAGCTTTCTGGCACTTACTGTACCGCCTCGATTTATAAACAATAAAACATGTGTACAATTCAGGAAATTTCTCCAATAAAGATAACTGTTTCTTTTTTAACACAACCCATGAAAATAGCCAATTCATAACCCAAAAGGTATTTTAAACATAATTAAGAAAAACCCCATTCAAAAATAATTTTTCAATAAAAAGCCACTCGGTGGAGTCCACTCAAGTAGACTCCCCACCGCTCGAGCGATGGAGCACCCAAGAGTTATTGCCCAAAAATTGTGAGATTTGCTAAGCTTTGGAAAAATAATCACTTTTTCTCCTCTTTAAATAGGATTTTAAATAGGCAAACCTGAAATGTAAAATATACATTTAAGAGTAAAATAACCATCTTTTGATTATGAACCCAAAATCAACTTCAATATCAAATGCATCATTAAAAGGGGTAAAGCCTCTAACCCAACAAACAAGCGAACGTCCTCACATGCATATATAACATGAATATATGATCTTAAGGCCTTACAATCCAGGTGTTCTAACCCTAAGTACAATAATCTGAACATCCAAAGGGAGACAAGAATTACATATTTACAATTTTATTTCCCAAAAACATACTATTCCAGAATATGTAATCCTATCATTTATTCAAAAGGGTCCAGCGACCATCATCTCAGTTCAAAATCTTATTTTCGCAATCACCTGAAATGTTGTTAAACAACTTGAGCCAAAGCTCATAGGAAAAGTCTAACAATGAACATATGCATGACATATGAAAATGGTTATGTGGGATGCATACATATGTTTAATAAAAAACCACAACGTTTGACTAAAGCCAAATTCCCAACACATAACTAAGTTTTATATGAAACGATTACTATTCAAACCTCCATAGTTTCAGTGAAATTAACTATTTTTCTCGATCATCTTATCATTCTCATCATTTTATCCATCCTTCTAATTAAGGTTTTACCAACCCAATTTATCCATCAGTTCATTAAACTACTAAGGACGGACGGCGCCTATAGACTCAGGTATATTTATCACCACAAGTTCACACGAGGTTCGAGGGATAAATATCTATTCTCTAACCCGACACGGAAAGCACACTTTTTGGTTTCCCCCAAAAACATCGATGGGTGGGCTGTCCAAGAGCAGGCTTTTACGGAAATTAACCCGAAGGAAGAGCCTACCTTATATTGCGTAAGTTTTCGGTCTTTCACTGAGGAGCAACTCGTGCCCAAGCTTAATCATTCACTTTTATCACACGGTACTTTAATCATATAATTGTTCCATTTCATTAACAACCAACACGAGTCCAACCATCAACCCGATTCCTCTCGCCCAACCCATATCCCGACCTGCGTTTCTCAATTTTACATAAAAAATCCCAAATTTTCATACTCAACATTGTCATATGCCACACAACTCATGAAATATAAATATAATGGGTTATCACAACCCTCAATTTAGCTAATTATCACATCAATTTCGACATATGGGTTCCTTAAGCCCAAAACCCCAAATTTTCATGTTTTAAACTCAAATTCAAACACTAACCCATCATTTTCCAAATCCAACCGTATTTAACAATAACGTGGAGATAAAATCATGTTAAATCAACCATAGATCTAAGATTTAACCTTTATTAACATCAAACACTAAGCTAGGGTTTTGAAAACACCATTTTTATGCTTTTATGTTCATAAATTCAAAGATATAACACATATCATATAGATATTCAAGGATGGTCATAGATCCTACCTTTGGGATGTTAGATCCACAAGAAAAGGCCCAAACGAGCTCCAACCCCGAGAATCTCCAACCACACGATGAGAATAAAGCCTCCAACGTCTAGATCGAGCCTTAAACGATAAACAACCAAGATGGATATGAGAGATCCCACCAAGAGAAGCTAGGAAGCTCCAAACAACCCCGCAACCCAAACCTTAGCTCTCACCTTAGCTATAGGGAGAGAGAGAGAGAGAGAAATGAAAAGAATGAGAAGAAAAGAGTCCACGCGTGACTTTAAAAAGTCTGCCCGCCGACAGTCAACTCAAGTGGACCGTCCACCACTCGAGCAGCCATCCCGCCCAAAATCTCTCGGCCACCTGTCTGCTCGAGCCGTCCACCCTCTGCTTGAACGGTCAAAACAGAGTAGAAACCTCGATCAAAATTTAAAACTGAACCATACATTAGCTAAACATCTCACAACGACATTCTCATGCATTACTTCATACTTAACTATCATTAGCAAACCTATACAGGCTAAAGTTTTAAATCTTACGCAACATTTACGCATTTAACCGTTCCCAAAGAACTTAACATATCATTTTCATTAATACAAGAAATTAACAAGGGTGCGGGTCTCTACAACCTCCCCTACTTAGGAAATTTCATCCCCGAAATTACACAACCATCAAGAACTAAACAACTTGGGGTGGTCTTTATGAACTTTCAATTCTCGTTCCCACGTGGCTTCTTTAGTGCCATGATGAAGCCATAACACTTTCACATACTTGATGGTTCTCCCTCGTAAAACTTGTTCTTTGGCATCAAGGATCCTCACAAATCTCTCCTCGTAGGTAACATTGTCCTCTATCCTCAACTCCGTCAAATCTAAAACATGGGATGTGAAAAATGTAGTGCACAGAGGCTAGCTGCTGTGGCAAGGCTAGGCAATAGGCCACCTTTCCAATCATATCAAGGATCTCAAATGGCCCAATGAAATGCAGTGATAACTTCCCACTCTTACCAAATCTCTTTAAACCCTTTCGTGGCAAGGCCTTTAAGAATACATGGTCTCCCACTTCAAACGCTAACGGTCTCCTTCTCTTATCTGCATATTTGTTCTGGCGGTCTTCGGCGGTCACTAAATGGTTACGGATTACGATGATATTTTCTATGGTTTCATGCACAAGCTCGGGCCCTAACATGGTTGTTTCACCAATATCGGTCCAACAAATAGGTGACCTGCATGGTCTACCATACAATGCCTCATAAGGTGCCATCTCAATGCTCGACCAGTAACTGTTGTCGTAGGTAAATTCCACCAATGGTAAATGATCCTCCTATGACCCACCAAGATCCAAAACACATGCTTGTAACGTATCCTCGAGTATCTGAATAGTGAGCTCCAACTAGCACTCTGTGGAGTCTAACAATCTCACTTACATAGAGCTTGCTAAGCTTATCAACTGAATTTATCATGCGAATAGGTAGAAAATGTGCCAACTTGGTTAATCTATCCACCACAACCCACACAGCATCATGTCCCCTCGACGACCTTAAAACGCCCAAAACAAAGTCCATGGTGATGTTCTCCCATTTTCACTCTGACACTGGCAACGATTGCAACTGATCTACCGATTTTTGATGCTCGACCTTCACTTGTTAACAAGTGAGATAACGCGAGATGAAAAACACAATGTCTCTCTTTATACCTCTCCGCCAAAACTCTCTACGTATGTTATGATACATTTTAGTACCACCCAGATGTACTGCCAAGCATGAATGATGAAATTCATGTAGCACGTCTCCACGCCATGCTTTCGGTGCAAAGATTCTCCCTACAAACCTCAGGCTCTGATCGGAGTGGATAGTTCACTCCTTGACATTCTCGTCACTCAAGACTTGCTCTCGAAACATCAAACTCCCTGCATCTGTCCGTTGTGCCTCAACAACACGCTGAACAAGGGTGGGCTGAAAAACCACCGCAAATAAGGTAACACACTCATCGAACTTTCTCAGATGAAGGTCATACTCTCTTACCTCCCCTAGCATACTCTACTCCCTAACAGCCATGTGAGCTAACGTGCTCAAAGACTTTCAACTAAGGGCGTCGGCTACCACACTGGCCTTGTCTGGATGATACTGTAGATCAAAACCATAATCTCTTAAGAACTCCATCCACCTCCTCTGATGTAGATTCAGATCCTTCTGCGAAAATAATACTTCAAACTCTTATAGTCTAAGAACACTTCAAAGTGTTCTCTATACAGGTAATGTCTCAAGGTATTTAGAGAAAAAACCATTGTCGCGAGTTCCAAATCATGTGTAGGGTAGTTCTTCTTATGAACCTTCAAATGCCTCGCTCCATAGGCCACCACTTTACCTAGTTGCATTAACACGCAACCCAACCCCTCGTGCGATGCATCGCAATAAATTGCATAATTGAGTCATCTCTCCAGTATGATCAAAATAGGCGCACTAGTTAACCTTATCTTCAATGTCTAGAAGGTGAGTTCACAACTGTCGTTGCACACGAACTTAATTCCCTTCCGTGTAAGGCGTGTCATAGGTGCTGCAAGCCTCGAGAAGTCTTTCACAAACCGACTATAGTAACCTGCCAATCCCAAGAAGTTTCGAATTTCAAACACATTTTTTGGTCTTTCCCACTCCATCACAACTTTGATATTAGATGAATCCATTGCCACTCCATCTCTAGAAACTACATGCCCCAAAAACATTACCTTAGGTAACCAAAACTCACATTTGTCATACTTGGCATACAATCGATGCTCCGACAACAATTGTAAGGCAATTCGAAGATGCTCATAGTGCTCCTCTTCTGATAATGAGTAAGTCAAGATGTCATCCACAAATAGTACCAGGAATCGATCAAGGTAAGGGTAGAAGATACGGTTCATAAGGTCCATGAATATTACCGGCGTGTTAGTTAGTCCAAAAGGCAGGACTAAAAACATAAAATAGCCATAACGGGTACGAAAGGCCTTCTTTGGAATGTCTTCCTCCTTGACCCGTAACTGGTGATAACCCAATCTCAAATCCATCTTCAAGAAATAACACGAACCTTTCAATTGGTCAAACAAATTGTCGATATGAGGCATAGGGTACTTATTTTTAACAGTCATGTGGTTCAACTTACGATAATTTTATACAAAGACGTAACAACCCATCCTTCTTCTTTGAAAATAATGCCAGAGCTCCCCAAGGACATACGCTAGGACCGATGAACCCCTTGTCCAATAACTCCCAAACCTGCACCTTCAACTCTATCAACTCAGTCGGTGCAAAACAGTATGAAGGCATAGAAATGGGGGTGGTCCCCGGAATGAGGTCTATGGAAAACTTAACTTTTCATTGTGGCAGAAGCTCAACCAAGTAACTCAGAAACACGTCTGGAAACTCACAGACAATGGGAGAAAGCTCTCCCCGAGTACAATCAATCTCACTCACCGATAAGGTAGAGAAAATGAGGTTAAAGATGTCACGGCTCCGCGATCTAAGGGATCTAGGTCGCAAACTATTGTCCCGGTCACCCACAAAATAAAAGGAATCTCCTTTCAGTGTGTAAACAAACACTCATCGTCAGTCACAATCAATGAAGTCACAAAAGGTGATCAACCAATCTATCCCCAGGATAATATCGAACGAGGTCATATCGAGCATGATAAAATCAAACACCAAGCGGTGGTCGCAATCTCCATCTCACAAGCTCTACAGACACATCTTAACACGGTAGTCTCACCCATCGGCGTGTCTACACATACGGCACTACCCAACACGTCTATCTCTAACCCCAATGCAGATGCGAATGTGGATGAGATGAAAAAATGCGATGCTCTAGTGTCAATGAGACTACTGGCCCAAGAATGGTACACTAAGAATATACCTCGTATGATTGAAAGACTGGCTGCGGTGTCCAGCACGACAGGTGCCACTAATGTATTGGGCTTCACGAGAGCATACACCTGTCCTTGTTTCCCTTGATTTTCCCCGTCGCTGCCCCTAGTCCCCAGCTACCTCACTGACTGAGCTGAGGTAGCACCTCCTACTATTTTCATTGACTGTGCCCCCAAAGGCTACTGAGACTGACCATATCCTTGTTGTCCCTGTGATGTCTTGACTTGATGTGCTCCAGTAGCACCTTGAATACTCCCCTGAGTCTGACTCTGGTGTTGCTTCTGTCCTCCCTGTGTACCGTCCCTAGCACAGTGCCTTGGTTGTTTGCATGTGTAGCATACCATCTCCTGACGTTCAGAACGTCCATATGAACCCATAGATGGTGCGGGTGCCGACCGTAGTTGTGGCTAAGATCCCATGGGATAAGAACCCGACCCCCTTAGTTTCTACCTCTTCACCTAACGCCCTTCAAACTGAGCACCAGAAGCCCCATAATGCGACTTGCTTTCCCTAATCTCGTGGCTCTCTGTCATTGCATTCTCTACTTGAATAGCGACTTTCACGATCTCGATGTAAACTCAAAAACCTAACGCTGCAATCCTATCATTGATCAAAGGTTGAAGACCCCTTTCAAATCTCTTGGTGCGCAACTCCTCCGATGACACCATCTCAGGTGCAAACTACGACAGATTTGCGAACTTGGCCTCGTACTGGACCACGATAAGATTCCCTTGAATAAGAGAGAGAATCTTCTCCTGATACATATCTCTTGATGAACCCAAAAAATACTTTTTCAAAAATACCCTAGTAAAAGTGGTCCACGTGCTCTCCACAGTAGTCTTAGCAAACTTCCACCATTCTCTTGCGTCCTCCCGAAGTTGGAACGCCACCAACCTAACACGCAACTCATCTTTCCCGATCTCTAGGGTATCTAAGATCGTCGTGGTTACTTCCAACCACTTAGTAGCAGCTTTGAGGTCCAGCTCCCCATAGAAGGTTAGAGGATCCAACTGCCAGAATTCTCTTATTGCCACAAAGGCCCTGGGATCAAGAGCCTTTACTCCAGCCGTAGTTACCTCGGTCATCGCCCTCATCATAGCAAGCATCTCTTTGACCACATCAACACCACCCACTTATTCTGGCAAGGCATGAACATCCCCTTCTTCCAAAACCTGGACATACGCACGACCTCGGCCACGGCCTCCGCCCCTTACCACGTCTTAACAACATCACTCTATGAATAAGAAGGAACAAGGAGATATATCAACACAAAGCTTATAACAACTCATCTCTCGTAGATAACATCGCTCTTCAATAAGACATCACATCCCACGGATCGTCGCATCAACACACTTTATGCAACACATAACGAGGGGGACTAATCAGAATGACACGTCAATCAGGCTAACTCGTTTAGATTTCTAGTTAGAACGGATGTTGGTCAAATGCCTTTCTAACTCGAACCCCAAGCCAGCCGACTGGTCGCCCAAGGGTCAGACATATCATCCTAAGAGTCTAACCTCCAGACCTAAATACCACATAGCACGCAAATATCCAGTCATAGACAAGATATCTCATGCTAGCACACCAAGTAATGAATGCCACATATCAAAATAAAACCTGTGTTCCCGTATGCGATCCTCGAACGTAGTGTGGGCTACGTTCGAAATAAAACCCGTGCAACCAAAGTTAATTTAGAAGAATATCTTTTTCTCGATCTATTCTTTAACTACGATTTAATTCCGAGTTGAAGCTTTTGTAAAATCTTCTGCCATATTCCCGTATGCGATCCTCGAACGTAGTGTGGGCTACGGACTATCGAGAACTCTTACCGATAGAATCCCGATATATTTAGTCTTGAGAGACAAAATATGATATATCAATAATGATAAACTAGTTCAGCTTACCCGCATATATATAAGGCTACAGTAGGGACTTAGGGAGTAATTATGAGTAAGACTTCCAATTGAACACAAATACCTATCAGTGATTTTTGTAATTTTTGAAAGACGCAACGGTTTCTACAATTTTCGTAAAATACTGAATTACAGTTCACACCACTAAAGAACTATAATTGCCCTCTGACCCATAATCTCAAGACATTCTTGCATTGAGCTTCTGTTATTAAATGCTTACCATTTCTCCCCACGTTGAAATTTTCGATACCTGCCAATTAAATTTAATTATTGATAATTTAATTTAATCAACATCTTGATATTCCTTAAACCCTTCCGCTTAACTTATTTAATCACTGGATAATTAAATCCACCTACAAGGTTTAGGCCGGTCAAAACCTATAAGCATCTTTAAGAGAGTATCGTCAATCCCGATCTTCGAAATGTGCACTCCGTTAATAATTAATATTTTTTGTATAAATAATACCGCTATCCAACTCACCAAGAATATAAACCCATATAAGATCACATCCTCTAATGAATCAAAACAACGAATATTAAATATATACAAATCAATAATTATTTCAGGATTAAGAGGATAAGCACTATTCATAATAACCTTGGGGTGTGAATTAATTTACATTGTCAGTACAAAATTAATTACCCTAAATATCCTGTTCAATACACACAAAGTGTACTAGCACAGAGAGTCAGAACAATAGACGATACTATTATCTGTTCCTCATAACCAAGACAAGCTTAGTGAAACTCTGTGCTACAGTCGTACCGATGGTATGTCTATTTCTATCTAAACTGTGAACATAAAACTTATATTCTGCCAGAACCTAAGATATGATCTTCTGTGTGCATGCCGCGCTCTAAAGATTCTTATAACATTAAAAATAATACACATACATTGCTCATAAAGATTCTTATAAAATAGAAAATTAATTTTATTAAAATTAAATACTAAAAATATGATTTTAAGTATAACAACCCTAACAATCTCCCACTTGTACTTAAAATTATGCTGCCATACATCTGACTCCCATGCCCTCTACATGACTATCAATAGTCTTAGCCAATACGCTCTTTGTAAAAGGATCTGCAAGGTTGTCTTCTGATGCAATCTTTGTCACAGCAGCATCACCTCTCTGTATAATTTCTCGTATCAGGTGAAATGTGCTTTCCTTTCTTATGGACTCTTGGCTCTTTCGAGTTTCCAACCGCTCCGCTATTGTCACAGTAAAGTGTAATAGCTGGCTGAACTAAAGGTACCACATCTAGATCTAACAGGAAGTTCTTGAGCCAAACGACCTCCTTGGCTGCTTTAGAAGCTACCACATACTAGACCTCCATAGTAGAACAAGCAATGTAGGACTGCTTGATACTCCTCGAACTTATAACTCAATCTCCTAAGGCAAACACATATCCTGAGGTAGACTTATAAAAATCCCGGTCAGATTGGAATTATGAGTCTGTGTACCCCAAAGGTACTAGACTGCCTGTTAAACCAATATATAATCCTTAGTCCTTTTTAGGTACTTGATTATATTCTTTATCGCAGTCCAATGCTCCTGCTCTGGGTTAGACTGATATCTACTAACCATGCCAACGACAAAGCAGATGTCGGGTCTAATGTAAAGCATAGCATACATGAGGCTTCCTACTATCGAAGCATAAGGAATCGCTTTCATCTTCTCTATCTCGTTAGGTGTCTTGGGACACTGATCCTTGGATAGAGTGATTCCATACCTGAAAAGGAAAAACCATTTCTTAGAATCCTGCATGCTAAAACGAGCAAGGATATCATCGATATACTTTGCTTGTGATAAGCCCAACATCTTTTATTTTTGTTCTCGCACAAGCTTGATCCCAAGGATGTGATTAGTTTCTCCTAAGTCTTTCATATCGAACTGCCTAGATAACCATACTTTAATCGTAGATAATGCCCTCACATCGTTGTTGATGAGTAAGATATCGTCTACATAAAGTACTAGGAAGATCACCACGCTTCCGTCACGCTTCTTGTACACACAAGACTCATCCGAACTTTGATAAAAACTATAAAACTTTATAGCTTGATCAAATCGAGTGTTCCAAGACCTCGATGCCTGCTTAAGTCCATAAATAGATCTCTTAAGCTTGCACAACATGTGCTCCTGGCCCTTTGCAATGAATCTTTCTGGTTGTACCATTTAGATACACTTGTCAAGACTTTTGTTAAGAAAAGAAATCTTGACGTCTATTTGTCATATTTTGTAATCGAAATGTGCGACAATAGATAAGAGAATTCAGATAGACTTAAGCATGGCTATCGACGAAAATGTTTTCTCATAGTTAATCCCTTCTTTCGGAGTGAATCCTTTAGCAACAAGCCTAGTTTTGAAGGTTTCAACCTTCCCGTCTACTCCTCTCTTCTTCTTTTAGATCCACTTGCATCTAATGGGTTTTATCCCTTCGGATGGTTCTACAAGTTTCCAGACCTGATTGGAATACATAGATTCCATCTCTGAATTCATAGACCTTTGTTAAAGATCTGCATCTTTGTCTTGTAGTGCTTTATTGTAGTTACAGGGCTCCATATCCAATTCTGTTAGGATCTTATCAAATGACTCTCCCAAGAACATATACCGATCAGGTTGATGAACAACCCTCCCACTATGACGAGGCACTACTTGTGTCTGTGTACTAGCAGTAATAGGCTATGCAAAATCTAAATCCTGTGCATCAGCACCCTGTTCTTGATTTGCACATGTCCTGATAATCCTCCCACTACGACGAGGTAATGGAATATCAGTAACTCGTGGTTCCTCTTCCGTTCTATTGATATTTTCTCTCAGTTCTTTCAGAATAATTTTACTTTTGTGCCTGTGATCCATAATATAATCCTCTTTCAAGAATCAGGCGTTGGTGCTAACAATAACTTTTTGATCCTTAGAATTATAAAATAGACCACCTTTCGTTCTCTTGGGATACCCCACAAAAAATAGACTTATGTTCTCGGTTCTAACTTACCCGTGTTCCCTTTCAACACATGTGCTGGACACCCCTAAATTTGAATGTGTTTCAGACTAGGCTTATGCCTGGTCCACAATTCTATGGGAGTAGAAGATACTGACTTAGAAGGTACCATGTTCAGAATGTAAGTCGTTGTCTCTAAAGAGAGTCTTCAAAACGAATGTGATAAACCTGAATAACTCATCATTGACCTTACCATCTCCATAAGAGTCATGTTCCTTCTTTCTGCTACACCATTCGGCTGTGGAGTTGACAGGTGCAATCAATTGGGTTGTAATCCCCTCTGATGATAAGTAGTCCTTAAACTCTCCAAGAAGTATTCCCCTCCACGGTCGGATCGTAGCGATTTGATACTTTTACCCAGATGCTTCTCCGCCTCCGCCTTGAATTCTTAGAATTTTTTAAACCATTGAGACTTACGGTACATTAGGTAAATGTATCCATACCTTGAGTAGTCATAAATGAAACTAACGAAGTACACAAAGCCACCTCTAGCCCGGACTGTAATAAGACCACTTACATCAGAATGAACTAGCTCCAATGGTTCTTTAGCTCTATAGCCTTTGGCCGAAAAGGGCCTCTTTGTCATCTTACCCTCTAAGAAAGATTCGCAAACTGGAAGTGCCTCCACTTCCAATGAATTCAAAGGTTCATCTGCTACTAGTCCATTTATCCTTTTTAAATTAATATGACTTAAGCGTAAGTGCCAAAGAAACGTTTGGTTTATTAAAGAAGAAAATTTTCTCTTATATGCTAATATAGATGTATTATTCATTTTAGTTAGTTATAGTATAGAAGAGATTGAAGTAATAATAAAAAGATCACCCACTAATGTACCAGAACTGATAACCCGTTTATAATTCTCAATAACCACAGAGTTATTAAAATAAACCAAATATCCGTCTTTAGCCATTCCAAAAACGAAAACTAAGCTCTTTCTAATGGCAGGTACATAAAGACAATCTCTTAATATTAAAACCCGATCTCTACCAAAATTGAGAGTGACGTCTCCTACTACTACAACTGCTGTTACTTTTGTATTATGGTCCATATGCAAGTAAATCTCTCCATCACTAAGTTGTCGGGTTTTCAGGAACCCCTGCAATGAATTGCAGACATGATTAGTGGCTCCCGTATCTACACACCAGGTACCGGTAGATAACACCGCTAAACATGTTTTCACAACCTGTGAACAAAAATTACCCTATATGTTCTGTCTTCTGAGAAATACTAGACATTGCTTTTTCTAGTGTCGGGTCTGGTTGTAGTGAAAATATTTGCCTTTCTATTTTTTGACACCAGTTCGTGGCCCACTAACTACCCTAGAAACTGTCTCCCTATTTCTGAACATTTTTCTTCTTCATGCCTTTCAGCCGAGTAGAATAATCTTTTCCAGAAACAAACACATTTCCTAGTATTGAAGGAATACCATTTGTAATTAAAGCTATATCCAAGTTACATTTTCAGTTAACAAAATTTAGTTCCGTTAGTTTGTTTTCTTTGAGTATTGAAGCGAGTGGGTTCAAATCTATTTTAATCCTAAGAATCACATAATTAAAAAAATCGTTAATTATGATGAGCAAAATTTTGAATTTATTTTAGTTTGGTTCTCTCTACCATTTTCAAATTAATTCGTCAGTAGCCTGGTAACCTGAAAATAGCAAGTCTCGTTGGGAGGTCGTCTACTATCTTTCATAAGATCAAACATGCCAATTCTTTTTAATTTTACTATTTAGGCAACTGACCATGCCAAGTAAAATTAAATAGTTGACATAGTTTCGGTGCAGTATATAATATCAGTGACTCAGTTGTAAAGGATACTATTATATACAGCTAAGTGTTAACCATCATCAAATCCCAAATTAATCGCTTTGCAATGAACCATTCAGTTTGAAAAATGATCCACACTAACAATTATCTAGAATTATCCCTAAAGAAGGTTTGTACTTGCGATATCACAATCAATCTGTCCGTTTGGGAGGAATGCCTTACCGTCGACACGGAGGGTTTAATTGTATCGCCTACAAACTGGTGATAGAGATCGCGGGATTTATCTGTGAATAAATTTCCTCTTCCACTTAAAATTTTAAAATATTTTTTAGGGCTATAACAATTCGTTTAATTAAAATAAATTTAATAATTTCAAAAGTTACACGATCTGAAAGAATCAAATATCTTTCTATGTACACGATTTTAAAATTTCTGATTTATCGAACCATCTTTTTGTATTTAAATGCGTAACAAATAAACTTTAATAAATGCACAATTTTTTTCTTTTAGCTTTTCAGCTAAGTAGTTATTAAAGACATTTATTTATTTTATTTTTCGTTTCATATTTTTTGAAAATAATAATTTATTTCGATTAAATATTTTTCTATTTATTTAATTCAAAATCCGAAATTAACTCACACATTTTTCTAAGATATCTGATTAAAAAAACATCTTTAAACGTGATATTCTCTAAAAAAATAAAATATCTAAATTTTTTTTATTTAATTAAAATTAATTAAAAAAACTTAATTTTATTTTTTATTATAAAATATTTTAATTAAAATCAAAATTTTGAATTAATTCAATTAACAGAATAATAAAACCAATATATATCATCCGCGCAATTAATAAAAAAATTAAATGCAAAATATAAAAAAATATCTCGGTTTTATGACCATTTGAATCTCTAAAGAATTTCAGTCTTCTGTTAAAATATAAACTTTCAGTAGTTTAATCTATATCAGATTCCTGTATCCTAATTGTATCAGGCGACCGCTGCTTTTTTTATTTTGCTCAGTGACCGCGACAGTTTGTGTTGAAAATCACTACTTCAAGCTTATCACCGAACACTGTTGCGCTTGGAAAACCAATGCTCCAGTTGGCCTTCTTGTGAATTGCGCCTGAAGCTTTTTTTTTTTTTTTTTAATATCCAACCGAAACAGCAAGGGAAACTGCTGTGTGATGCGTTTGGAAACTGGAAACTGAAAACAGTGCCGCTCTAGTTGGGAGACCATAGCACCGAAACAGCTTGAAAAAATGTCTGCTGCTAAGGTAGCGTTTGGGAAAAACAATGTGCCAATTCAGTTTGGGATTGCCGCAGCCTTTTGTTTGAAGACCAGCGGTTTGTTTGGCGCTCAGGAATTGAAGCTGCGCCACTTAGAGTTTGCGCCTCAAAGTTGTTGCACAGTTTGAAAAATAGTGCCGCCTGTGTTGGGAACCACTGCTTGCTGTTTGTTCAAAATAAATTGTGTTTTTGTTTGAAAAACAGTGCTGTGCAATACTGTTGTGCGTTGGATGGAAACAGGCAGCTGTTTTGAAAACCACTGCTGCTTGCTTTTGGCGCTGCTGCTTCTTGCTATGTAAACCGGTGCTGTTTGGATGAAATCGCGTGCTGTTCTTGGATGAAAACCACTGTTTTGTGGTTTGAAAAAGTGTTGCCAAACAGATTGCTGCGGTTTTGGATTTTAAGATGCCGCGGCCAGATTTTGCACTGTGTTCTTCCTTCTTCTTTAATTTTTTTTATTTTATTTTGATTACATAAAAAAAAAATTAAAACCCAAAAAATATTTATTTTTACATTGATCATATGCCTCCGTAAATTTCATAATCAATCAACCGCGATCAACCTTTGTGGTTAAAAATAATTATATTAAATCATAATACACGTATTCAATTAAACACGAAAATAAAATATGATCATAAAATTGGAATTTAGAACGCCTGCAAAATAAAGTTAGCAATAGTTCTAAATCTATCTACCCCGATAACCGTAAACAAAAAATAAAACGGCTCTGATACCAATTTGCTGGAGGCAAAAGTGCTAAGATCATTGTTTTTGTAAATAATTTTCGGTAAAAAATTAACTAGATGGGCAAACGGTGAAACGAACTCCAGATAAAACTTTTGATGATGAACGATCAAAATAAAACCCGTGCAACAAAAGTCAATTTAGAAGAATACATTTTTATCGATCTATTCTTCAACTACGATTTGATTCCGAGTTGAAACTCCTATCAGATCTTCTACCGTATTTCCGTATGCAATCCTCAAACGTAGTGTGGGCTACGGACTATCGAGAACTCATACCGACAGAACCCCGATATATTTTGTCTCGAGAGATAAAATATGATATATAAATAGTGATAAACTGGTTCAGTCTACCCGCATATATATAGAGTTACAACAGGGACCTGGAGAGTAATTATAACTAAGACTTCCAGTGGAACACAGATACCTACCAGTGGTTTCTGGAATTATGAAAATACGCAGCGGTTTCTGCAATTTCTATAAAATACTGAATTACAATTCACACCACTACAGAACTATAATTGCACTCTAATCCATAATCTCAAGACCTTCTTGCATTGAGTTTCTATTATTAAATGCTTATTATTTCTCCCTACGTTAAGATTTTCGATACCCGCCAATTAAATTTAATTACTGATAATTTAATTTAATCGGCATAGAGTGATTCTTGGATAGAGTGATTCTTAGGACACTGATCCTTGGATAGAGTGATTCCATACCTAAAAAAGAGAAACCATTTCTTGGAATCTTGCATGCTAAAACAAGTAAGGATATCATCGATATACTTTGCTTGTGATAAGCCCAACATACTTTGTTTTCGATCTCGCACAAGCTTAATCCTAAGGATGTGACTGGCTTCTCCCAACTCTTTCATATCGAACTGCTCAGATAACCATACTTTAACCGTTGATAATGCACCGACATCGTTGTTGATGAGCAAGATATCGGCTACATAAAGTACTAAGGAGATCATCACACTTCCGTCACATTACTTGTACACACAAGACGCATTTGAACTTTGATCAAAATCATAAGACTTTATAGCTTGATCAAACTAAGTGCTCCAAGACCTAAATGCTTGCTTAAGTCCATAAATAGATCTCTTAAGTTGGCACAACATGTGCTCATGGCACTTTGCAATGAATCCGTCTGGTTGTATCATATAGATACACTTGTCACGACTTCCGTTAAGAAAAGTTATCTTGACGTCTATTTTCCAGATTTCGTAATCGAAAAATGCAACAATGGATAAGAGAATCCAGATAAACTTAAGCATGGCTACCAATGAAAAGGTTTCCTCATAGTCGATCCCTTCTTTCGGAGTGAATCCTTTAGCAACAAGCCTAGTTTTGAAGGTTTCAACCTTTCCGTATACTCCTCTCTTCTTCTTGTGGATCCACTTACATCCAATGATTTTATCCCTTCTGGTGGTTCTATAAGTTTTCAGACCTAATTGGAATACATAGATTCCATCTCTGAATTCATAGCCATTTGCTAAAGATCTGTATCTTTATCTTGTAGTGGTTCATTGTAGTTACAGGGCTCCGTATCCAATTCTATTAGGATCTTAACAAAGGACTCTCCCAAGAACATATACCGATCAGGTTGAAGAACAATCCTCCTACTACGACGAGTTACTACCTGTGTCTGTGCACTAGCAGTAACAGACTGTGCAAAATCTGAACCCTGTGCATCAGCACCATGTTCTTGATTTGCACCTGTCCCGATAATCCTCCAACTATGACAAGGTAATGGAATATCAGTGAATTGTGGTTCCTCTTCCGTTCTACTGATATTTTCTCTCAGTTCTTTCAGAACAATTTTACTTTTGGTCCTGTGATCCATAATATAATCATCTTCCATGAATCGGGCATTGGTGCTAACAATGACCTTCTAATCCTTAGGATTATAAAATTGAGCACCTTTCATTCCCTTGGGATACTCGACAAAGAAACAGACTTATGTCATCGGTTCCAACTAACCCGCGTTCCCTTTCAGCACATGTGCAAGACACTCCTAAATCCGAATGTGTTTCAGACTAGGCTTACACCCAGTTAATAATTCTATGGGAGTAGAAGGTACTGACTTAGAAGTTACCATGTTCAGAATGTAAGTCGCTGTCTCCAAAGCGAGTCCCCAAAACGAATGTGATAAACCTGAATAACTCATCATTGACCTTACCATCTCCATAAGAGTCATGTTCCTTCTTTCTGCTACACCATTCTGCTGTGGAGTACCAGGTGCAGTCAACTAGGATGTAATCTCCTCTGATGACAAGTAGTCCTTAAACTCTCCAAGAGGTAATCTCCATCACGGTCGAATCGTAGTAATTTGATACTTTTAGCCATACGCTTCTCTGCCTCTGCCTTGAATTCTTTAAATTTTACAAAGCATTCAGACTTACGGTGCATTAGGTAAATGTATCCATACCTTGAGTAGTCATCAATAAAACTGATAAAGTACTCAAAATCACCTCTAGCCTGAATTGTCATAGGACCACATACATTAGAATGAACCAGCTCTAATAGTACTTTAGCTCTATAGCCTTTGGCTGAAAAGGGCATCTTAGTCATCTTACCCTCTAAGCAAGATTCACATACTAGAAATACTTCCACTTCCAATGAATTCAAAGGTCCATCTGCTACCAATCTGTTTATCATTTTTAGATTAATATGACCTAAACGTAAGTGCCAAAGAAACGTTTGGTTCATTAAAGAAGAAAATTTTCTCTTATATGATAATACAGATGTATTATTCGTTTCAGTTACTTACAGTATAGGAGAGATTGGAGTAATAATATAAAGATCATCCACCAATGTACCAAAACAAATAACCCATTTATTATCCTTAATAACCACAAAGTTATTAAATAAAATAAAATATCCGTTTTTAGCCAATCTAGAAATGGAAATTAAATTCCTTCTAATGGTAGGTACATAAAGACAATCTCTCAATATTAAAACCTGATCTCTACCAAAACTGAGAGTGACATATTCTACTGTAACTGTTGTTACCTTTGTATTATTGTCCATATGCAGGTAAATCTCTCCATCACTAAGTTGTCGAGTTTTTTTGGAACCCCTGTAATGAACTACAGACATGATTAATGGCTCCCGTATCTACACACCAGGTACCGGTAGATAACACCGCGAAACATGTTTCAACAACCAGTAAATAGAAATTACCCTGTTTGTTCTACCTTCTGAGAAATATTGAACATAACTTTTTCCAGTGCCGGGTCTGGTTGTAGTGAAAACATCTGCCTTTTGATTTTTTCACACTAGTCTGTGGCCCACTAACTACCCTAGAAACTGTGTCGCCCTATTTCTAAACCTTTTTCTTATTCATGCCTTTCGGTCAAGTGAAAAAATCTTTTTCAGAAACAAACACATTTCTTGGTATTAAAGGAATACCATTTATAGTTAAAACTATATCAAAGTTACATTTTTAGTCAATAAAATTTAGTCTCGTTAGTTTATTTTATTTGAGTATTGAAGCGAGTGGGTTGAAACCCATTTTAATCCTGAGAATCACATAATTAAAAAAAATGTTAATTATGATGAGCAAAATATTGAATTTATTTTAATTTGGTTCCCTCTACCATTTTAAAATTAATTCGCCAGTAGCCTGGTAACCTGAGAATAACAAGTCTCGTTGGGAGAATGTTTACTATTTTTCATAAGACCAAACATGCTAATTCCTTTCAATTTTATTATCTGGGCAACTGACCATACCAAGTAAAATTAAATAACAGATATAGTTTCGGTCTAGTATATAATAGCAGTGACTCAGTTGGAGATGATACTATTATAAACAGCTAAGTGTTAACCATCACCTAATTCCAAATTAATCGTTTTACAATGAATCCTTCAGTTGGAGAATTGATCCACACTAACAATTATCCAGAATTATTCATAAAAGAGGTTTGTAGTGGCGATACCACAATTAATTTGTCCGTTGGGGAGGAAGGTCTTACTGCCGACATGTACGATTTAATTGCATTGCCTACAAACTGGTGATGGAGACTGCGGAATTTATCTGTGAATAAATTCTCTATCCCACTTAGATTTTTTTAAAAAAATTTAGGGTTATAACAATCTGTTTAATTAAAATAAATTTATTAATTTTGAAAATCACACGATTTGAAATAATCAAATATCTTTCTATGTACACGATTCCAAAGATTCTGATTTATCGAATTATTTTTTCGTGTTTAAATGCGTAATAAATAAAATTTAATAAATGCATAGTTTTTTCTTTAACTTTTTAGTTAAGGTAGTAATTAAATTTATTTATTTATTTTATTTTTCGTTTCACATTTTTTGAAAATAAATAATTTATTTCGATTAAATATTTTTTTATTTAATTAATTCAAAATCTGAAATTAATTTCCACATTTTTTCTAACATATCCAATTAAAAAAACATCTTTAAACGTGATATTTTCTAAAAATAAAATATCTAAAGTTTTTCTATTTAATTAAAATTAATTAATTAAAAAAAATTAATTTTATTTTTTATTACAAAATATTTTAATTAAAATTAAATTTCTAAATTAATTATATTAACATGATAAATTAAAAAATATGTAATCATCCACGCAGTTCATATATATATAAATACAATGCATATATCCCGGTTTTATGATCCAAGTGAAACGCTGAAGTGTTTCAGTCTCCCAAAGAGGATAAACTGTAATAATTCTCTTTTATCTCTGATTCTTGTGTCCTGATTGTATCAGGATTTTCTGATACTATCTAATATATCAACATATATTAAATTAGTCCCGTATTTATCAGAAAATCAACACAAAGCAGCCATGAGAGAGAGAAACCACCGAAATTGGGCTGTTTTGATATTTTTTCTCGTTGTTTTTAACTCGTTTTTTATTCTGTTTTTAATGTATAAATACTGTAGAAAACTCACCGAAAAAAACCGTTTAAAACCATTAAAAACTTATTGCGATCCGTGGCCCGTAAAAATCCGAACCACCACCGATGCCGCCTCTGTTCTTCGTGTTCTTTGATATATTCAACCTGTTCTTAAATAATCTAAACAGATATTTTAAAAACAGAAACTAGCTATTACATCGATCCTATGTTCTGAAATCTTACATTCGATCTATCATGGTCAACCCCTATGATTAAAAAAATCATCGTCATTCACACCATTTAATCAAATATGAAAAATAAATGACGATCATAAAATCGGGATTAGAACACCTGTAAAACAAAGTTAGCAATAGTTCTAAAACTACCTGGCCTCGATAACCGAAAACAAAAAATAAAATGGCTCTTAAACCAATTGTTGGAGGCAAAATTGTCAAAATCTTTATTTTTGTAAACGATTATATAAAAAAATTAACTATACGGGCAAACGCCAAAACGGGCTTCAGATAAAACTTTTGATGATGAATGATCAAAATAAAACTCGTGCATCCAAACTTAATTTAGAAGAATACCATTTTACCGGTCGAATCCTCAACTGCGATTTGAATCCGAGTGGAAGCTCCTGTCAGATCTTCTACTGTATTCCCTTATGCGATTTTTAAATATAGGATGGGCTACAATCTATCCAAAATGCGTACCGGTAGAACCTGGACAACTTTAGTCTTGAAAGACAAGTTATGAAACTGCTTCAACTTACTCGCTTATTTATAGGGCTACAGTAGGGACTTGGGAGTAATTATGAGTAAGACTTCTAGTGGAATACAGACACGTATCAGCGATTTTCGTAATTAAGAAAATCTCATAGCGATATCTGCAATTATAGAAAACTAGCAGCGATTTTTGTAATTTTCATAAAATACTAAATTACAGTTTACACCACTGAAGACCTATAATTGCACTCTGACCCATAATCTCAAGACCATCTAGCATTGAGCTCCTGTTATTAAATATTTACCATTTTTTTTCACGTTAAGATTTTTGATACCCGCCAATTAAATTTAATTGTTGACAATTTAAGTTAATTGGTATCTTGATATGCTTTAAGCCTTTCTGCTTAACTTATTTGACCGCCGGATAATTAAATTCACCTGCAGGATTTGACCCGGTCAAAACTTAAAAGCTTCCTTAAGGGGTATCGTCAATCCCGATCATTCGGGACGTGGATTCCGTCAATAATTAATATAATCCCCATATAAATAATACTACCATCTTTGGTACTCTTTTTCTTTCATTCCAATGGATATATTTGATTGTTGAAAATTCTATTTTTATAAAACTGGTGTTTGATGGACTTTTCACGTGACCCTGGGTTTTGGGGCGTGACAAGTATTCCCAAAAAAGACATGGATATGGAAAAAGCCAGAGTCTTTCTCGAGGTACATGGGTCCATTGAGAGTGTTGGAGAGATGTGACGAGGCCTCTATTGTCTAACGGTTCTACCAGGATTCAAAGGTCTTTTGGGTGATAGGATGAATGCGAGGTGGATGCAGACACAGAAACCAAGAGACAAGAGAGGAATCATCAACTCTCGTGACCCGACAATTGACTTTAACAATCCAAGAATGTACCTGGAGGTACCAGTAGCCATAATCAATAGGACTCGCATGGGACCGGAGGACTTTTGGCACGTGAAAGTGCAGTGGCACTGCTACGGTATCTATGAGGCGACATTAGAGCGTGACTCAGTTATCCGCTACTTTTATCCGCATCAGTTTGTCTGGGCTTTAGCATGTTAGGTGATTGTATCTTTCCTTCGTTGGATGTTGTATGTGTGATCTGTAAACTTTTGAAAACATTATACCGGTTATGTGTTTGGATGTTTGTTGTTGAATTTTTCGTAAGTTATCTCATGATCTCAAACTAAATTCCACAAGATCCAAAAACATGAAAACAATCAAGAATTGAAACAACCCCCAAATCTCAACACTCTCCTAGGATGGCTGATAGACAACCGAACCACTGACAAGTTAACGAACCCTAGATGATGAAGCACCCGAGCTGGCCTAAGTTTTTCGAAAACCACCGTTAGAACCCTATAACTTTATCCCTATAAGTTCCTTTCTCAAGCCCTTGTGTCAACTCTCATACCCAATTGAAGCTCTTGAGTACCCTCCTTTCTAATATCACCGGTTCTGTATATTCGACATTGATGAAATCTTTTTCCCTCATTCATTTCTCTCGATCCTAATACAGCACTCTTGTGCAGTAATTTTTGTGAATTCTTTATTTACTTTTTAAATTCTGTGAGACCCGGACTCGTCTCTTTTTGAGATCTTTATATATGTTGATGTGTTTCTTTCTGTATATGTATCTCTTGGTGTATGGTTTATGTTTCAAGTTGTAGAACAGCATGTTTTGTATAGTGGTCATACATGTTATGCATGCGGGGGGGTTTGGGTTGGTTGCTTTTTTTGGTTTTTCTCCTAGCGACGACCGCTCGAGCGGTGGTGAGCGCACTTGAGCGGGCTGGTGGCAGAGTGTTGCTCCAAGAGGTAACCGCTCGAGCAATTCTTGGGCACTTGAGCAATGGTGTGGCAGAGTGTATGTCGGCAAGGGGTCCGCTCGAGCGGTGCTTGGGCGCTCGAGCGGTGGGTCCTGGGCGCGAAAATCTCTAAAGGTTAAAAATATCTTTTTGGAGACTCAAAATATCTTTTCAAAGAAATTCTCTTTCTCTCCACCTTTTCTCTACCTTCTCTCTATCTTTTGGGAGGGCTCGGGCTTAGTTTTTCGCGGTCCGATAGCAGATCCTTACTGTTGGCAACGTGAGCTTCTATCCATCCGGACAGATTCTCGTTTCGACGAGGTTAAATTTTGAGGCGTCGAGCTTTAGCTCTTTAAGGTAGGATTCTAGACCTACTGCTATTTTGAGGGTGTTATATGCAATTATTTGTGCTTTCACCGGGTGGAAAATGCATTAAATGTGATTTTTTCATGTTTTAAACCTTAGTTTCGGGTAAAAGTGGATTTTATGCCTTTTCTCGATTTTATACATGATCTAAATGTGCTGATATTCGTGGTTTTCAAAAGGAGATTTGAAAATGAGGTGTTTTTGTGAAAATCATGCTTTTGGAGGTTTGGAGCTAACCCTTGAGGTTGAGTCTCAGTTTTATGAAACTATGTTGTTACATGCTTGTAGATCTCCATGTGGATGGATTGAATCACTTTATTACTTGCGATGTAAAAACTACTTTGTGGATTTTTAAATATTTTCCATAGATGTACCGGGACAATGGGTGTGTGTGTTGAGTTGGGCTTCCATTGCTCTTCGGTGCAAGTACAAAAATGTGCGCAGAGTAGGTCTCTACGTGCCTTCGGGTTAGTCCCCGTAAACAAGGTGGTTGGGTGCTCAGTACCCTCGGGCTCAGGTCCCGTAAACTAAGTGGTGGTTGGGTGCTTAGTACTCCCGGGCTGTGGTCCCGTAAACTAAGTGGTTACATTGTCGTAACTCCGTATAGAACTTGTCATTACCGAGAAAATCTTGAGTGGTAACTAGGGTAATGGGCAGGAATCTATAGTTGTTACCTTATCTGTGTATGGTAGAGTCGGTACATAGGATCTCATTTTATCTGGTTTTCTCCTCGGCTGTATGGCCTGAGTGGAGCATACTATTTTATTACAGCTTATCATTTTATTTTCCTCGGTTATGTGTTCCGACTGGAAAAATAACGTTTGATCTCGGTTGTGTGATCCGGGTGAACAAAGATCAGGTTTTGATTACTGCTTTTCCTTAACTGTGGCATGATATCTGCCAGGATTATATGCATAGTTTAAAGGATAAAAATGTGGGTTTTGTGAGACAAAACCTTTTGAGGCTTGTCTTGGCCTAATAAGAAAACTTGTGGTTTTGAGAGAAATCTTTTTTGGCTTTCGTGGTCGAGTTAGCTCCCACGATATGATTGCATAGCCTACTTTACAGCTTTACTATCTATTTTCTATTGGGCTTCAGCTCACGGTGTGGAATTTTACTGTAAAAACATTTTTAGGTGACCATGTGGAGTTGACCTAAAGGCTTGTGGCGATGGAGAGTTTGCTGTAGTTTTCCTATTTTGCACATGTACTTTTACATGTAGTGCATGTTTTAGAAAGCGAGTTTTGTACGCCTTGAGGCGATATTTTTATTCATATATGAGATTGCATGCTTTAAGTTTATGAGAGTTAAAATGTGGGGATTTTTATCCAAATGATGTATATTTTTGAGTTGATGGTTTTTCAACTGCAAAATTTATTTTCTCAAACGGTGGTTTGGATGGGCTTTCGCGTGACCTTGGTGTTTGGGGCGTGACAACTTGGTATCAAAGCTCTGGGTTCGAATACCTAAGAGCCATGGGAAAGAGGGTACATCGCCTTTGAAGATGCATGTGAGCTTGATTGCATGTGTTACAGCATTTTCCTAACATTAGCATGATAGCTTGTGGTGTATACGTGGGTATGGAGGTTGGATCTTAAGATTGATTAGTCTTGCCCTCGGACATTTGGATTGACAAACTTGGGAGCCATGTTAGAGACGCGTTTTGCGGACGTGATTTCTAGCAAGGATTCTGAGTAGGTTATCCGGAGTGACGAGTTTTTCTTGTTGGTTCTCCTCGGTATGTGAGATATGTGTTGACATGATCTAAGTGGCTATGTGTTAGCCTGCTTATATATGATCTGTCTTTTACGTTGGCAATAACATGTTGTAGGAATGCTTATCCTGTTATATTGCTTTCGTTTAGCGTTATGCCCACGTGGGGAGGATGAGGCGGCAGTCGAGGCTGTGGCCATGGTTCTAGCTGAAGGGACGTTCTAGTCCCAAATGTTGGGGATGCTAATGCACCCCAAGGACCTGTTGGCAAGGGAGATATGTTGCGTGAGATGGTCAACTCCATCCGGCAACTGGCTGAGGCCACTAGGGGAAGGGAGAGTGTACTTGAGCCAAGGGCGATGGTTGCGATGCGTGAGTTTCGTCGTCTGGACCCTCCTACCTTTTCTGGGGATCCCAACCCCATGGTTGCCACTAAATGGATGGAGCTAGTCACTAGGATTTTGGACACGCTTCAGATAGAGGAGGATGATCTGAGGGTTACCTTTGCTGCCTTCTAGCTGAGAGGGAGTGCTCACATGTGGTGGAAGTTTCCCAATACTACAGTTAGGGACACTTGGGAGGCATTCACGAAGGTATTTTTAGAGAAATACTTTCTAGCGACACTGAGGGATCACTACAGAGAGGATTTCCTTTTTCTGACGCAGGGGATGATGACAATGATTGAGTATGAGGCGGAGTTTACTAGCCTATCTCGATTTGCACAAGAGATTGTGCCCACTGATGAGTTCTATGCGAAGCAGTTTGAGAGGGATTTGAGCCCTGCTATTCATGACAGAGTGGCAGCGTTCAGAATGCAGGTCTTTATAGAGTTGGTGGAGACCGCCATGAAGGTGGAGGACACTCTGAACGAGACGCACAGAGACAGAGACAGTAGAGGTCAGCAAGATGGGGGACGTGCATAGTCCCAGGGACGCAGGGATAAGCGACGACGGACATCTGGTCCGAGTTCACATCCGGTGGGGTCGTATCTGCCACAATCTTTTGCATCTATACCCCCCGTAGCTTCAACGGGAAGGTCAGAGCAGAGTGCGCCTATTTGTTTCAGATGCCAATGATCAAGGCACCGTGCAGCAGAATGTCAGAGTCCAACGCCTATTCAGGCACATTCGTAGTCGCAGTCGCAGTTGCAGGCGCATGCAAGAGGACGAGTCATATGTTTTGAGTGCGGCCAGCCGAGCACATCCGCAGGGATTGCCCTAGAGGAGGGAGCGTGCGGAGCACAGCTGGAGCACTTGTTACTCCATCCGTCGAAGGACGTCAGTTATCTCGGTTTGCTGAAGGGGGCGCTTCAGTACAGTCAGGCAGACAGTCAACAGTTTAGAGTCACCATGGACAGGCCAGAGCTAATGTTCTTGCAGATCCCAGTTCATCCAGAGCACCGGTTCATGCCCGATGCTACGGCTACCACCTCTATGATCAGAGGTACTTTTCTAGTCTATAGATCATGGGCCAGTGTTCTTATCGACACAGGAGCATCGCATTCGTTTATATCATATGCTTTTGCATCTACTTTAGGGCTGGAAATGAATTGGTTGGGTAGTACTTTGAGCGTGGAGACCCCAGTCAGTGGGAGTGTGACATTGAGTCTAGTTTGTAGATCCTATGTGTTGGAGGTCGCCGGTCGTTGTTTAGAGTTTGACTTTATCATTCTAGACATGACCACGTTTGACGTCATCCTAGGGATAGATTGGCTGACCACCTATCGTACCTTTATCGATTGTGATCGATGAAGGGTAACAATTTGTACACCAGCAGGAGATTATTTTTGCTTTGTGGGAGACCGGGATGAGGGTTTGATGATGATGCCGGGCGCTGTGCGGAACCAGGGCAACCTGGATTTCCTCTTTTCAGCCCTCATATTGGACGAGGAGGTTAGGGTTTGGGGAGAGTTACCTCTGGTGGTCTGCGACTTTCCAGATGTCTTCCCTGAAGATCTGTTTAAGTTACCACCGAGCCGCGAGGTAGAGTTCTCTATTGATCTAGTTCCCGAAGCTGCTCCCATATCTATACCGTCTTATCGTTTTGCACCCGCTGAGTTGCGTGAACTCAAGGTACAGCTTCAGGAGTTGTTAGACAGGAGGTTTATACGTCCAAGTACTTCACTGTGGTGAGTTCCTGCCCTTTTTGCTAAGAAGAAGGATGGGCATTTGAGTATCGACTACTGGAAGCTAAATTAGGTGACAGTGAAGAACAAGTACCCGATGCCGAGGATAGATGATTTGTTTGATCAGTTGAAGGGTTCGAGCTGCTTCTCGAAGATTGACTTGAGATCAGGGTACCACTAGTTGAGGATTAGGGACGAGGACATAGCGAAGACTAGCTTCTGAACTCGCTATAGTCACTACAAGTTTCTGGTTATGCCGTTCGGTCTGACGAACGCGCCAGCTACGTTCATGAGTTTGATGAACCGGATCTTCCATCAGTATCTAGATAGTTTTGTGGTGGTGTTTGTGGATGATATTCTCATCTACTCACCCACTAGGGAGGCACACGAGGATCATCTGCGGATTGCGCTACAGACTTTGAGAGAGCATCGCTTGTATGTGAAGTTTGAGAAGTGCGAGTTCTGGATGTCTGAGGTGAGGTTTCTGGGACACGTTGTGTCGTCAGACAGGGTATCAGTGGATTCGTCGAAGACAGATGCTGTGACTAGCTGGGAGCGGCCGAAGAACGTCTTTGAGATCCGTAGTTTTCTGGGTTTAGCAGGGTACTATCGGCGGTTTGTGAAATATTTTGCAAAACTTGCCGCGCCGATGACGCGTCTGACATGGAAGGGCATAATGTTTATTTGGAGTGAGTCCTGTGAGTCGGCATTCTAGGAGCTGAAGGCGAGGTTAACTAGTGCGCCAGTGTTGATTATTCCAGAGCGAGGCTTGGGGTATACAGTATATTGTGATGCATCACATGATGGTCTTGGGTGTGTTCTGATGCAGGAAGGAAAGGTAGTAGCCTATAGTTCTCGACAGTTGAAGACGCACGAGAAGAACTACCCGACACACGATCTGGAGTTGGCAGCCGTGGTCTTTGCCTTGAAGACATGGCGTCACTATCTGTATGGTGAGAATTTTGAGGTTTTCTCCGATCACAAGAGCTTAAAATACTTGTTTTCACAGAAGGATCTGAACTTGCGCCAACGACGATGGATGGAGTTGTTGGAGGATTATGATTTTGACTTGCAGTATCATCCAGGGAAGCCCAATGTTGTGGCAGATGCTCTCAGTGTGAGATCTCACAGGTCATTAGCTTTTGTGGCTATGCGCGACTGGGACATGCTTGGAGAGATTGGGGAGTTTGATATGTGTCTGGGAGAGATAGTGACGGGTGCCACCTTATTTTCAGTAGTTACTCGACCAGCGTTGATAACACGTGTGCTAGAGCTCCAGCAGATGGACCAAGAAGCTCAGATGATACGAGATCGTGTTGCTAGTGGAGAGGATACAGCAGGATGGGTTGTGAGTTCGGATCTGAGTCTGAGATTAGCAGGGAGGCTATTTGTACCAGAGTCATGCCGTGCTGATATACTACATGAGTGTCATTTGTAGTGCATCCTGGAGGTACAAAGATGTATCATGACCTCCGTCGTCAGTTCTGTTAGACGAGAATGAAGAGAGACGTGATCCAGTTTGTCTCTCGGTGCCTTACTTATCAAAAGGTGAAGGCAGAACACTAGAGACCGGCGGGCTTGTTGCAGCCGTTGCCGATTGCAGAGTGGAAGTGGGAGCACGTCACGATAGATTTTGTGTCAGGACTTCCTCGATCACTTAGAGGACACGACATTGTATGGGTTATAGTTGATAGGTTGATGAAGTCTGCACATTTTCTCCCCATCCATGTGAAGGATTCAGTAGGCTGACTGAGTAGGTTGTATGTCAGAGAGATAGTCCGATTGCATGGAGTGACAGTATCTATTGTTTCTGATCGAGAGCCGCGCTTCACATCGCACTTTTGGCAGAGTCTTCAGGAGGCTTTGGGGACGAACTTGATGTTCAGTACTGCTTTTCACCCCCAGATGAATGGCCAATCTGAGAAGACTATACAGATTTTGGAGGATATGCCGAGAAATTGTGTTCTAGATTTAAGAGGTTCTTGGGAGGATCATCTATCGTTAGCAGAGTTTGCATACAACAACAGCTATCAGTCTAGTGTTAGGATGGCACTGTATGAGGGCGTTGTATGGTAGACCATGTAGATCGCCCGTGTGCTGGACAGATGTGGGAGAGACCACAGTCTTGGGACCCGACATGGTGCGAGAGACGACGGAGAAGATTGCAGTGATACGCCAACGCCTTTTGACGGCACAGAGCCGCCAAAAGAGTTATGCAGATCAGAGGAGATGACCTTTAGAGTTTGCAGTGGGGGATCATGTGTTTCTGAAGGTCTCGCCACATATAGGCTTGATGAGGTTTGGTCGTAGCGGGAAGTTATCCCTGCGTTTCATTGAACCTTTTGAGATCCTAGACAGAGTTGGAGAGGTTGCTTATCGTTTGGCTTTGCCACCTCAGTTAGCGTCTGTGCACAACGTGTTCCACATTTCTATGCTTCGGAGGTATGAGCCTGATCCTTCTCATGTGTTAGATTGGGCTGAGCTGCGGATTGATGAGGTTGCCACCTATGAGGAGCGTCCAGTGAGGATTCTTGACACAAAGGAGCAGGTGTTACGGGGTAGAACAATTTCTTATGTCAAGGTCCTATGGCTACATCACGGGGTTGAGGAAGCGACATGGGAGCTTGAGTCTGGGATGCATGCTAGATACCTAAACCTATTTACCTCGTGACCTTGTTGCGAATTTCGGGGGCAAAATTCCTTAAGGGGGGAGAGTTGTGAGACCCGGACCTGTCTCTTTTTGAGATATTTATATATGTTGATGTGTTTCTTTATGTATATGTATCTCTTGGTGTATGGTTTATGTTTCCAATTGTAGAACAGCATGTTTTGTATGGGTGTTATACATGTTGTGCATGCGGGGGGTTTAGCTTGGTTGGTTTTTTTGGTTTTTCTCCCAGCGAAGACCGCTTGAGCAGTGGCGAGCGCGCTCGAGCGGGCTGGTAGCAGAGTGTTGGTCCGAGAGGTGACCGCTCGAGCAGTTCTTGGGCGCTCGGTGCTCAAGCGGTGGTGTGGCAGAGTGTATGTCGGCAAGGGATCTGTTCAAGCGGTGCTTAGGCGCTCGAGCGGTGGGTCCTAGGCGCAAAAATCTCTAAAGGCTACAAATATCTTTTTGGAGACTCAAAATATCTTTTCAAAGCAAATCTCTTTCTCTCCACCTTTTCTCTACCTTCTCTCTAGCTTTCGAGAGGGCTTGGGCTTAATTTTTCGCGGTCCGATAGCAGATCCTTGCTGTTGGCGACGTGGGTGTCGTATCCATCCGAACAGATTCTCGTTCCGACGAGGTTAGATTTTGAGGCGTCGATCTTTTAGCTCTTTGAGGTAGGATTCTAGACCTACTGCTGTTATGAGGGTGTTATATGCAATTATTTGAGCTTTCACCGAGTGAAAAATGCATTAAATGTGATTTTTTCATGTTTTAAACCTTGATTTTGGGTAAAGTGGGTTTTACGCCTTTTCTCAGTTTTATACATGATCTGGATGTGCTGATATCCGTGGTTTTCAAAACGAGGTTTGAAAACGAGGTGTTTTTGTGAAAAATATGCTTTTGGAGGTTTGGAGCTAACCTTTGGGGTTGAGTCCCAATTTTATGAAACTATGTTGTTACATACTTGTAGATCTCCATGTGAATGGATTGGATCACTTTATTACTTGAGATGTAAAAATTGCTTTGTGGATTTTTAAATGTTTTTCATAGATGTACCGGGACAATAGGTGTGTGTGTTGAGTTGTGCTTCCATTGCTCCTCGGTGCAAGTCCAGAAACTGCGCAGAGTAGGTCCCTACGTGCCTTCGGGTTAGTCCTCGTAAACGAGGTGGTTGGGTGCTTAGTACCCTCAGGCTCAAGTCTCGTAAACTAAGTGGTGGTTGGGTGCTTAGTACCTTCGGGTTGTGGTCCTGTAAATTAAGTGGTTACATTATCGTAACTCCATATAGAACTTGTCATTACCGAGCAGGCCTTGAGTGGTGACTAGGGTAATGGCCAGGAATCTATAGTTGTTACCTTGTCTGTGTATGGCAGAGTCGGTACATAGGATCTCATTTTATCTGGTTTTCTCCTCGGCTGTATGGCCCGAGTGGAGCATACTATTTTATTACAGCTTATCATTTTATTTTTCTCAGTTGTGTGTTTCGAGTGGGAAAATAGCGTTTGATCCCGGTTGTGTGATCCAGGTGAACAAAGATTAGGTTTTGATTACTGCTTTCCATTAACTGTGGCATGTATCTGTCAGGATTATATGCATAGTTTAAAGGATGAAAATGTGAGTTTTGTGAGATAAAACCTTTTGAGTCTTGTGTTGGCCTGATGGGAAAACTTGTGGTTTTGAGAGAAAACTTTTTTGGCTTTCGTGGTCGAGTTAGCTCCCACGATATGATTGCATAGCCTACTTTACAGTTTTACTGTCTATTTTCTATTGGGTTTCGGCTCACAGTGTGGGATTTTGCTGTAAAACCATTTTCAGGTGACCATATGGAGTTGACATAGAGGCTTGTGGCGATGGAGAGTTTGCAGTAGTTTTCCTATTTTGGACATGTACTTTTACATGTAGTGTCTGTTTCAGAAGGCGAGTTTTGTACGCCTTGAGGCGATATATTTATTCATGTATGAGATTGAATGTTTTCAGTTTATGTGAGTTGAACTGTGGGGATTTTTATCGAAATGATGTATATTTTTGAGTTGATGATCTTCCAACTTCAAATCTTATTTTCTCAAACGGTGGTTTGGGTGGGCTTTCGCGTGATCCTAGTGTTTGGGGCATGACAAATCCCAACCTAGGTAGTAGACTTGGATGCTTGAATTGAAGTACGTTAGGCTGACATAACTTCAGAATAAATATCTAGTTTGGCTACCCATTGCTTAAACATATCTTTTGTCGAAGATCTGATGCTGCACAGATTAGTCCCGAGACCATCCCCTTTTGTAATAGTTGTTGATCTCTTATCTCCAATGCGTATAAGCCTCAACCGACCTCTCAATCTGGGTCAACGGTTATTGCTTTAACCATGACCCCTTGCCCTAAACCAATCTATCTTTGAACCATCTGGGATTCCACCCTAAGCTGTTCTAACCCCAGCCATATCTCGTGTTCATATTGTTTGAAATCATTGGCGAGACACTTGACCATTCACCACCCTATAATCGCTTTCCTTGAGACCAGTAACAAAAAATTGAGTTGACTATCCCTATTGAACCCCACGCATGTTTTTGCCTGTCGACCTTCAAAACCTTGCCCCATAGATTTGTGAGTAACGACGATCGTCAGGATAGTACATCATTAAGCTTTAGCGCATTCATGGAAAACTAGGATAATGCACGGGGACCTCTTAACTCCTTTTCGAATCATGAGGCAGATCTTTTCTCAACATTATGACTTAGAATACCTGTCAACGTCCGTGTTTAACGAAGTTTTGAAGATCAACATTCCCAACTGCAAGAATAGTTAAGGGTTTATTCAACTAATTACATCTTTTCAAAGGATCCTACAAGTAGAACTATGCCATCAGCAATCTAGAGTTAGGGACAACAACTTCACACCAAGGGACCCACGACACCACCATGTGACAGAATTCAGACTTTCCCAGATTAGTTCATAGCTAACCCACACATCCGATAAACTAAGAACCTAAAGATTTATATTGACAGTAGGGAAGTGGAAGACAAGAGACAACCTCGAGCTTATGATATCCTTAGTATGCAAGCAACTGAGGTACGTCTGTACGCATCTATATTCACACCAGCTTTTCCCACCAATATGTTAGAATCAGAATCCTGCCATCCCTACTTTCAATAAAGAGTTTTGACAACAACTATGAGCATTAGGAGCCTGATGAAGAATTAACCATCAAACACAATGAGCCACATGACTAGATATTTACCCCAATCATACCTTTTATCATGTTCGTTTTACCCTAGAGTGACCAACTGCCTGAGAAAATGATCCAGTCATTAGAAGTGACATTTAAACCCTACGTACCAGCACGCCAAGAACAAATGGCAGAGGCCAAGAGGAATGGAGCAACCCTTGGAAAGACTAGAAAGAAAATAGAAACATATGACTACATACTTCATCACCAAGATTATCAAGATCACATCAAGAGCACGAAAACATTTAAGTTACAGTGCGTCGCCTCACCAAGATTGCTCTCTTTCTATTAGTTAAACCTCACGACACGTCGGTAATTACAGGTAAAAAGTACATCCGTGAAATTTTGCACCAACATGGGTTCTCTACTATACTCAACCAAGACCTGCATCTCACCTTTAGCTTGATGGGCAATCCAAACGCACGATTATGAACCGTTAAAGGCATGTTAAGAGTATGCATAAGGGAAACTAAAGGAAATTCTTACCTTCGGTCAAAATCCGCTTATAACAACAGCTTCTGAGCCAGCTTTTGGGTTATATGAGGTTTTGCATGTAAACAATACTGCAAGTTATCAATGTACGAAATATAAACAAAAGGGACTAATTGGTAGGAACAAATCTTTGCTAACCAGTAAAGTGAAACCCAGAGTCCAATATAGGAAATCATATAGACCCTAGGATAGTAGCCACTTGTTAACAATTTTATAATCCCTCGCGACATGCAGTAAGAATGATAGAATCTCATCAGATAAGACTATTCACGCTAATAAACATGTTGTGTGTAGAACCAAGCTTATCGGACAGTTCAATGACTTTTTTTTTCTTCTCTCTTTCTTAAAGATGACAGGACAAAGACAGAACCATGGATGTTCAGTAAAACTAAATGGATCCAGAGAGGAAGTGATGTCCTGAGCCTGACACGAATCTTGCAAGATCTAGTAGCGAATTTGGACTGATCGCAAGGGAAGACACCCGGGACAGAATCATGGTACTTATCAGACCTAAAGGTACAGAATATCCTAGCACCTGAGAAAAATAATTTTCCCCGAATGACAGAGGTTTGGGTCAGGATCACAAAACAACAACAAACAACAGTAAGAGCTTATTATAAGTGCAACCAGCCAGGGCATAGGATGGCTCATTGCTCGCTAAAAAGTGAAAAAGACAATCAAGGAGGACCACTAAGGAACAACAAGGAGTTCTCGTGCTCAGAACCTTACTCTCAAGATGGCAGAAGGGAACAACTAAGAAAAAGAGTACCAAAATTAGTAATCTGTTATCAATGCCAGAAGCTCGGACATAAAAGGTCTAAATGCCCACTACGAAGAGGATTAAACTACAACAGTCGTCAGTAGGGACAAGACTACAAAGATCAAACAAGTTCATTGCAGCAAGAAACGAGTGGTTTGAAAAAGGTGGTACAACTTGACCAACCAGAGTGCGATGAATGGAGTGGTCGCCCTTCATAGGGGAAAAAGGAGTATGTCTTGATGATCTGAGGTACGCTGCATTCGCAAGCTCTAAGTTATACGTTAGTTAAACTTGTTGCCTCATCCCTAGAAAGGGTACACTTGAAGAATAATGGCTTTTAAGTTAATACTAGTTAAACAACTCTCGCGCCACGGATATACGACGTGATCTTTGAAAATTATGTAGTAATCGGTCTAAGATGTTAGTAAGACAAAATAACCATTACTCAAAGAAATGAACGTATAGGGCCGACGCTGCCCACGCCCTCAATAAATAACGACTAAAGTAAACATGGACACAACTTCGAAGAGAAGTGATGCAAGTAACTATCCACAACCTTTCGCACGACATTTTGAGGATGAAATTTATTTTAAGGGAGGTAGATTGTAACAATTCAGTTTGAACCCTAGTTGTAACCACCCGATTTGTAACGACTTATGTAGCGATCCAGCCCATAAGATCTTAGGTCACTAGAAGATCAGAACCCTAACTCAAGCCAAACATCCTAATTTGATCTGAAAACCCTAACACTCAGAGATGACTCTTAAAATTCTAAATTAAGTAAATAACATGAAGTATAAGTTCAAAAATCAAAATTTCACATAATTAGGGTAAAATGACCAAATTTTGACACATGGACACACTAAATCAGATATTTAAATACAATCAAGTAACAAAAAACAAAATAACAACAAAAATAATAAAAATACCCTTAAATGGCTGGCCACCTTGGGATTTGTGCCCAAAAAGTTACTTTTTGCCTTTTTAACTCACAAATGAAAAAAAGTTGAACAAATCAAACATTATGATGACCCAAGATTTATCTAAATAAGTAATATACATGATAATATAATAATATAGGCCAACAAAAACAAACAAATCATTATTTAAGTTCCTACACACTAAAATAAGTCAAAAAGTTAACCCTTATCAAACTAGCTTAATTTGACTTAAAAGCTTACACCTATTTAATCAATTGCTAAAAATTATGATAATTCATAGGGATACTAAATTAATCGTAAACATACTAAAATAATAAATTTAAGTAGGTAAAGTCACCAAAAAAATACACAAAATTAATTTTTTAGGCGTTTTTTACACAAAATGGTACCAAAACATAATTTAAACCCTAAATTGTACAAAATCAATTTTACACTCCCCCAAACTACTCCAAGCCAAAATCCCCAGCTGCCATATCTGATATATGTAAGTCTCAAAAGCATTCCATCTCCCATGCAACCAATCAAAGTTTAGAAAATTCAAAAATTACTTATACTTTAATTATAAAAATACATTACCAAAATTTCTATAAATAAAGTCTTATATTCCCCATTCTCCTCCTCATTTTTGGCACTAGAGTGTGAGAGAGAGACCAAAAAATTTCTTAGTGTCCCAAGAGAATAAAGAAGGAGAAGAAAGGAGAAGAAAGGAGAAGAATCTAGAAGTAAGAGCCTAGGAGATCTTGGAGGTCTAGAAGAAGCTCCAAAGCTAAGTCCATCCATCTTTCTACATTTGGAACATCAAACAAGTAAGTAAACCTCTAAAACTTTCTATTATTCTCATACTAAAATATCTTTCAACTCGTCTCCATAAACACATCTAAGAACAAGAATCCAAAAACATATCAAAAGGCGTTGTAGGGTAAAAATAGAGGTTGTTTATGTTTGGTTTGTTATTAGGTGTGATTGTATGTGGTTATGTTTGATTTTGACAACTTACATGAGCTCTGAAACTTTGATATTTATGTATAAAATACATGCATGCAAATAAATGAGACCAAATCTTGATACACCATGAGCTAGGACACAAAACCTTTAAAGGCTTGATTTTTAGGCATGTTTTGACTTTATGTCCCAAATTTTAATTTATCATAACTAAATGTAGAAAAATGATATAACTATGATTTTTATGTCCAGATTTAGGTTTTGAAGTTATCGTTCATACAAAATTAGTTTGAACTGATTTCATTGAGTAAAACTTGAGATATACCATTTTTGCTAAAGAGTGTCAATTTTTGACCACCCAGAATCACAGACATAAAAACCTTAGTTTAGAATGCGATTCGAGCTTTGGCTAAAACATGAAACTTGTAGATAATATGTATATTTTGCTGTCCAGCATAAATGAGCCTAAAATATTGAGATTCGATAGGTAAAAACACACCTCAAAATCACTGTTGTAAATTTGTGACTGATAGAGCCCTCTATCTTATATTTTTGCATGACCCGAAACCCATGTTTTCAGTGACCAAATCCAAAAGTAGTTTTCATGAAAAGTGTAGATAACATATTAACCTATTTACTGTCCAGACATCAAACCTAGATACCCTCAAATGGTCCCCCAAACCATTTGTAAACTCTCTGTTGTAACTTGGTTTTGCTGAGCCTTTTGTAGCTGACTGAACTTATTTTATAAACTGACCTGTATCTCTAACTTGTTCCACATAACTACTTTTAGAAATATTCATGCAACTTGTAGGGAACACATTAAACTAGAACATATCCAAAAATTAGACCCATATCCTTTGATTTGATATCCCAGAATCGAGACCAACTGAGGCCTAACATCTGTACTTTTCTCTCTAATGTGCTGAGTCATTTTCTCTTATATGAAACAAATGACCCTTTTGCTTTAGGATCTGACCTTAGTGTTAAACATAAAAGTTGTAAAAAATATTTTTATCTAAATGGTGTCCAAATTCTAGAATTTAATTCCATGTTTAGGTGCCCCAAAATACTATTATGCTTTTTAAATAACACTTGAATATTCACCCTTAAAGTGTTGAATGTGTAATGACATATTTTATTGTGAGATTTAAAGTATAGGCTTTAATTAAATTATATTGGATAATTAGTGTATTAGAATAATTATCTGATGATTAGAATCCATGCCACTAAGTTGAATCCATGTCTTATGAATTGTAACTTGTGCTTCATAAATTTGTACTCCATGCTTTAATAAATGTACCATATGCTATACCACGCTTAGATGCCATGCTATAAATAGTTGTACATGATACGCATATTGTACACCATGGGCATTGTCACATTTGTATTCTGATATATTGGAGTCTCTTTCGTGTCTACCATTGTGGGTAGGGATACATCGAAGTTATTCTTTTTCTCGGTTCTAAGTCTAAGGCGTCCTTGGTGGCCATTTTTGTAACTATGTTGCGATATATTCTCTTTGAACAGCCTGGGCATGTCCCCGGTGTTGAAAAAAAAAGAACTGTTTATTATGGATATTGTTGGGCATCACGGGTTCGTCGCTAGCATTATGATTTCGATGGCTTAGACTTTGGGTTGACATCGGCAAAGGCATCACAAGTCTTAAGGTAGGAAAATTTGATTTATTATATGTAGGAAGATTATTTTGGTGGCCCAGAAGGGGCTTAGATCCCACGCCATTGCTATTGAGTAAAATAGCTGAGGCATGAAGCCTAGGCTAGTGTTTACTATTCGCAACGAAGCGCGATGATGGCTTTTGTGATCAACTTTCATAAAGTCTACTCTGAAATTCTCGGCGTGAAATTCGTGTTATGATTTTGGTACGTGTTATGATTTTGGTATATGTTATGTTGGGCATTTGCATCACATCCATGGCATTACATACTTGTACACTTGTTTTTATATCTGCTTGCCCTGCTATAATTGCCAACTTTGTCTATCTCTTTGACGTTGAATTGTATAGGGTGTTATATGATATGCGTTGTAGAATATTTTGTTGTGAGTTTGATTAGAAGATTTAGAGAGTTTTCTACTAGGCTTTCGCTAATAGCATTCGTGCCACGGGTGAGAAGGAGGAATTCTTTGAGGAAGTCGCCCCAGGAGAAGAAGAAGGATTTGAAGAACAAGATGAGCGGCAGGAGCCAGTAGACCCCGACAATGCTAACTGAAAGATTGAATGTTCCCCTTTTTGGTTCTTTTTGTTCCGTTTTCACAGGCTCATTGTAATTTTTGTTGAATCTTTCGTGAAACTGTAATAGCTATGTACTTTTGATCAGTTCAAAACTCTTAATAATATAATATTTATCATATGTAACTATGAATGAATTGTTAGAATATTTCCTTTAATTATACTTATGTATGTCCTGACGTGCCCAAAAGACGGGGAGTCACAGTCAGACCCAGTACATGGCCGCCACTTTCTCCGTCCAGTCGTTCCTTTTGGCGGTGGTGCCGCAGCAAAACGTGGGCCCAATTGTCGCCGATGATTTGAAAGGGTTTAGGGTCAGACCCACGATTGAGATCGAGTCGAGGATGCAGATGGCGTGGAGGGTCAAACTCTTACATTTCTTTGCGCACCACTTGGTGCCAAAATCAAATTGCCGAGTGGCCATTTCTGTTAGTGATGGATCTGTGTTAGGTTTCCATTACTAGTACTCTTTTTTTCTTTTTTTCTTTTTCATTTTTTCTTGGTGATTTGGGTTTTCAATTTGGAAGGATAATTTGGTGAAGTGTAAAAATTGATTTTTGTGGTCATTTTGTTTCAGATTCTTGCGGTTTGCAGTAGGTTTCGATGAGTTTTGTTATTTACTTCCTTTAAAATTAGCTACTTCTCAATGTTGTATAAAACTGTTTCATACTATTTATGAGAAGTTTGTAAAAATTTTCATTTATAAGTTGTTTATTTTATTTAAAACTAAAAATGACAAAATTAAAAAATATATATTTGTATGAGAAGTTTCTCGTACTAAATTTTGAAATAATTCTCATTTTTTTCCTAAAAATAACAAAAATATTTATATAATTTATCAAGATGAAGATATAACTTTTTAAAAAAACAAAAATTGCACATGACAACTTTCTCATATCTTGCATCAAGGTATGAGAAATTTCTCATCATGTTGGAGAAAAAAATTTACACTAAAAAAAATTTTATTTATAAATTGCTCATTTCATTTAAAACTAAGAATGACAAAATTAAATGAAAAATGTATGAGAAATTTCTCATACCTTGCATCAAAGTATGAGAAATTTCTCATCATGTTGGAAAAAAAATTATACTAAAAAATTTCTCATTTCATTTAAAACAATGAATGACAAAAAAAAATGTATTCTCATACTATGTATATGAAATTTCTCATATTTGATATAGTTCTTAGTTTTTTATAAATTGCTCATTTAATTTAAAATTAAGCCAAATAAATAAAAAGTTTATTTGGTGAACTATAGACCTGGTTTTAAGTCAAAAGACAATAAGCCAAAGAGCAAAAATGCAAAAAAGCTTTAAGTTAAAAAAAATTGTTAAATTTTTTAATTTATTTTTGGATAAATTACAGTGACCTTCCCTGAGATTTAGTAAAATATCAATCACCACCCTTGTGATTTCTGAAATGTCATTAACCTCCCATCTGGTTTAGGTTTTGCATCAAATTAGTTCAACCATTAAATTTTTGCTCAGCTGTGCCTTGTTTGGCGTGTTTTCTGAATAAATTTTTATAATCCAATCCGCTCATTATGTAGAACTCGTCGAGTTTATTTAGTATGTGAAAATTCAGATTGATCCGATATCTATAACTTAGTGATTGAATATGATCTCCTAATAAATAAATAAATAAAAATTATAAGTTAAAAAATATTGTTAAACAAATATTACTCAATCACTTAGTTACAGGTATCAGAAGAATTTGATTTTTAACATAATAAGCACACTCAACGAGTTCTACATAATGAACGGATTGGATCATAAACATTTATTCAAAAAACACGCCAAACAAGGCACAGCTGAGCAAAAATTTAATAGTTAGACTAATTTAATACAAAATATAAACCAGATGGGACGTTAATGACATTTCAGAAACCACATGGGTGGTGGTTAGGTCACTGTAATTTACCCTTTATTTTTATATAATTTTATATTCAATATGGATCTTGTTAAATAGATTTTGACGAATAAAATTTAAAAAAATAATATTTAAAAAAATAATTAAAAAGATTGACTTTATATTCAATTAAATAATTAAAAAAAATAACTTAAAATGATACTTTGGCTGATATTTTTGCTAAGAACAAAAATATTAACTGCAAGTGTATAGAATTGGTCTAGCTTATTGAATAGCTCAACCAGGTATAACAAAGAAGCTTTCTAGCGTGTGGGATGGGATCTCAAAGCTTCTTTTTAACGTCAACAAAAGGGATATTTTCTCCAGACTATTGCTATATTAGACCAACCAGTTATAACACCAACGACATATATCTCTCTTCTCTTCTATCATACTCACACAAAGAAGAATTAGAACAAACAAAAAAATGAATTGCAGGAGGTTTGAGATCAACTTTATTTCCGCCAGCAACCTCGAGAAGGTCCAAAAGAGGTTCCGGATGAAAGTTTACGCTGCGGTAATAATCGCAGGCAAATGCCAGACGAAGAAGCGGACGCCGGCAGACAAGGAAAACGAGACCAACCCCGCGTGGAGCTGCGCCCTGAAATACACCGTCGGCGAGGTAGCACTGCTGCGAGAAGGGGTGATTCTTGTCGTCAAGCTATTCTGCAAGCGCTACCTAGGTGGCGACCGGTACATCGGCGAGGTGCAGGCGTCGATCAAGGAGCTTTACGAGTGGGCAACAGCGGACGGAGGCAGTAGCACCACCTCAGTTTACAAGGTGCAGAGGGGTTCTAGGGTGTGGCAGGGAGAAGTGAAGCATTTGTGGAGCTTCGGAAAGGTGGTGGTTATCAAGAAACCCTCGGTGTGGAAGAGGATGTTGGCGAATGGGGCGGTGGTTATTCTGCGTGTCACCATTAATTCGACCCTCGGCGTCAACGTTGATATTCCTTTCTTCGTTGATCCTGATAGTTGCGATTATGGTGGTGATCAAAGCTAAGTTTGTGTCTGAGTCCTTAGTTCGTTAGTTACTCTGTAGCTCGATAGTTGCTACTGTAAGTCCAACCATTAGATTATAACTGTATCTTATCTTACATCCACTCTTTTCTTCTTTGCATGAGTCCTTAGTTCGTTAGTTACTCGGTAGCTCGATAATCGCTACTGTAAGTCCAACCATTAGGTTATAACTGTATTTTATCTTACATCCACTCTTTTCTTCTTTGCTCGCCATTCGAATTTCTCTCTCTAGATCTCAATCCGTCAGATTGATTGTGTGACAACTCGATATGTGTTTATTTTGTTATTTTTCGTTTCCAGTCATGTGTTGTGGTGTGATAAAATTTAGACTTTTGGTTTTAATAAAATAGTCGTTTGTAATCAAATTAATGAATTGCGGAATAATTTGAAGATATAAAACAGTGATTAATATTGACAAATATGTTAATGGGAAAAAATTGAAGTGAGGTAGTGAGAGTGAAATTGGAGATTGGAGTCTTGTTTAGAGAAATTTGTTGGATTTTAGGTTCAGGGATCACTGCTCGAGCGGTGGGAGCTCACTACAAGTAAAAGCATCAACAGCGACGAGAAAAATCGTCACTAAAAATCCAAATTTCGTTACCAAACACCTTTCGCGACAATTGTAATTTTGTCGCCAACTTGTCGCGGAACCCTGGTCTGGGAAGATCTACCGCGACGGTTTTGTGTCGTCACCTACAGATACCCATTTACCGACAATAGAATCGTCGGTAATGACCTACCTTTACCTACTAATAAATTCGTCGCTAATGGTAATTATCCACGACAAGCCAAATTCGTCGACAATGATGTCTCTTCGGCTACAAGGCCAATTGTCGCCATTGGTAACCTATCAACGACAAGGCATTTTCGTCGCCAATGACCTATCTTTGCCTACAGAGTAGCCGTCGCTGATTTTCCTAATTCGTCGGTAATGGTTACATTTGCCGACAAAACATATGTCGCTATATAGTCACTAAAAGCACAATATGTTTTCAGCAACAAACATCATTTTCGTCGCTAAAGTAAACCATAAACAAAACTCCCATAATTAAACTATAATATTTTTTTCGCTGATCATACACTGAAAACCTGCATAACACAATAATAATCACCACCAAATGGATTCTCATCATTTCAATTCACCAAAAATTTAACAATAATAATGTAATTCAAAACATATCCAAACAAAATAACAAATTCTAAACATTCATCAACTGTTCAAAACATATCCGAATAAAAATAACAAGTTCTAAACATTCATCAACCGTTCAAAACATATCCAAATAAAAATGATATAAATTACAAAATAGTTCATAAATTCCTCAATCCCAATAGCATGATCATCACTTCAAAAGCATAATAGAATCCCCGATTCGTATCTATTACAAGAAAAGAAAAAAAATAATTGTTAAACTCTATAAAGTAAACATAAAACTAATGAAATTAAAAAAATGTAAATTACATAAATTTCCTTTTCATTATTTAACCTAAATTTGCATTGAGGTGCCCATTATTAGTACAAGTTTCTTTGGCCTAGTAATGTGTACGTGTTCGTACGTTGAATTGACGTGTGGTTTGTTTCCACAAGTCACATTACTCTAGATTGACGTGTTCGTACGAGTTTTAAAATTATTTGATTGTTAATCCAAAGTTTTGACCTCCTACGGCTTTTTTGCGATTTTTTAAGTTTCAAGATTAATAAACTTTCATCTACGTCGAATTGATGTGTGATTTGTTTTCACAAGTCATATTACTCTAGATTGACGTGTTCGTACGGGTTTTAGAGCTATTTGATGGCTTATCTAAAGTTTAGACCTCTAACTCTCAAAATCTTGAAAAAGCATTCGATAGCTAGATTAAGCTTTAGTACTATAGGTAGACTTACTAAGAAGAGCTTGATCCACCACTACCATTGTCGCGTTGGGACCATGACACACCCATTTGGCGAACCACGAAATCTTGAAAAGCCTCGAACTTCTTATTATTCGCTTCAATCATCTCTTGGTGCAGCTTTATTGACTCTTGTTGCTGCTTTATTGACTCATGTTGCTCCTTTATTATTTCTTCTTGGATCTTGTTCAACTCATTCAATGTTTCCACTTTATCTCGGAGAGTTTGGACCTCTTGTTGCGATTGTGCAGTTGAGCATCTAGATGATGATGACCTCCCACCAATTCCATATCCTTTTAAGTAACCGAAGCGTTTTCCTAGTACATCAATCGCCATCTGCTCCTGTGTGATTGGTTCTGCTCCAGGTTGTGATGCCTCTTCGCGTAACCTTTCAAACTTTGCCTGAAATATTTATAAAAAGTTAAACAATTAGTAATAATACAAAAAAAATATTTTACAATTGAACACATACTTGAATATACTTACATGTAATTCAGCACATACGGGGTCTACCCAGTCACCTTTTTTCTTATTCATGTGGGAGTCCTTGAAAAAGTCTGAGATGTGGGGTTTCTCACCACCATTCTCGTTTGCCTAATGCAATTTATGCCATGAGTTAGTGAATATTTAACAATTGATATTTATATATTTTATTTTAAAACTAAAAACATATCACCTTGATGGACATCGCAGCAGGAAAAGATCTACAGCCCATTATATGATTGAATGGCAACTTAGATCGATTAATTTTGTTTTTCTCAGCCCGAATCTACAAAAAGTTTCAAAGAATATATAAGTTAAATATTACTACTACTATTGCAATTCCAATATAAAAAACTTACTACGTGCTTTTCAGATGTCCAAACATGATTAATCATATACTCCCAGTCTTCTTGTTTTACTCATTTGTATGGCCTAGTCTTCGGGTCATCACTAGCCTCTATCATGTCCACGTAATGCCTTTCATATGTGCCTTCCATTCTTTATAAATATTTTGACATTTTTTCTCAATACAACTCCTAACAGCCTCGTTGGTGTCGTAGTCTTTAATCTCAAACTTGTCCTGCATACATAGGAATTGTCAAATTAAAATTCATTTTCATACATAGCAAGATAACTCTATGATAAATATTGAATCGAAATACTCGTGTTGCTTGTATAATTGGGGCTTTGAGTGCATCGTCAATGTCGTCCCATTTTTTCACTCCCTGCAATGGTGCAGCCATTCTAATTTGTACTCCGAGTTCATTAGCTAGCCTGGTGGCATTCTCACCAATAGGGGCTCCAGCATCATTGGGAATCTCAACTGGGAGTGGGATGCCACCGTGGCTTGCTATAATCTGCGATATTTTTTTCCCACGAGTTGGACCTTGGTTTTTTCTAGAGGTTGTAGCTTAAAAGACCAAAGAAGTTAAATTTCATTAGTAGACAATTTGTATTACATTTCTAAATAATGTAATGCATATTAAATGTATGCCCAATTAAATACATTAAACATACCTATGGCGGTGCTGTTCTGGGTAGATGTAGGAGACGGTGAAGACAGTGTAGTATGATGCATAGTGGCAGTAGTGTCTAATGATTGTAATGGACGAGTAGCCCTGGTATTTCGATCGGGGGCCATATGTGATTTGACACAAAATTGTTAATGAAGTTTTATACACGGGTTTAGTTTACATTTTGTTCTCAACTACTAACCTACAAAACTTTACTATCAATAAATCTCCTGAATTGCTAGAGAAAATCAAATAAACTAGTTGAGGCGAGCACTTAGTGGAATGTTAAAGACTTAATGTTGTCAAGCATGTGAATGTGGGATCTAGTCTAAAGTAACCACATTGTGCATATATGTTCAAAAATATGGCCTATATAAGGAGCCAGAAATATAACATGCATATATACATAGTTTAAAAGGAGTATGACAAAACTCTAAGATCAGAACCAAAAACATAAAAGACATAGAACATAGTAACAAAACTCATCAAACATAAAACTGAATGATATCCACATTGAACAAACACTACTCTAAATGGATTTGACCCGTTTCTCTAAAACCTTAGACAGGAACTCAACTTTGAGCCTCTGATGCCTTTCCTCATCTAACTTCTCTCCTAACTGATGCAACATTGAAGCAAAATCATGCATAGCTTTTTGAGTGTTGATCCAATCAGTAAAGCTTGCTGCCCATCTCAGGATGGCCATTCGAGATGTGAACAAAATTGTTAAGGTCCTTGGAAATATGTGTGTTGTATAAATGACTACGGTGTCTCCTTACTAAATGCATCATAAAGATCATTTAGCATTCTAGTACCTTAGTTAGTTTTGGAATTAACAGCCACTTCATGTTGCAGCAGAAATGAATGCATAGCCAAGACCAAATTGGGGAATGTTACTGATGTCCCAGCATTCAAATGAACGGATTGCTGAATAAAAGCTTCGAAAATAGAACTTCCAGGCGGTGCACTACTCACTATGCTATCAAATTCTAATAGAACAAAGAAAGAAGTGACATGAAGTCTTGAATGTTCATAACTAAATTTATGATCCTACGAAGACAAATCAGTATCCGTAATAGAAATTATATTGAGCAGCTTCAAGGCAGAAGGCTGTAAAACAATAACAGCAACTGAGACTGAAGAATATGACTGAAACATCCAATTTGGTTGTTCAATTCACAATATACACAAGAGTAGTTTAAAAATAATAAAGAGAAAAACATTCTACATTGATAAAGATGAAGACATGAATATTTACAATCTCAAGAGTCACTATTTGGCAGTGACTCTTGCCAGGAGTGTAGTTCAAATGCTCAATAGAACAATGATCCAGAAAGTAGCAAAACTAGATTTGAAACTAAAAGGAATCAAAACGTGAGTGTTTCCTAAAGTACATTTTTCAAAATTGAATCAAGAATCTAATTCTAATAAGCAAAAGGAAATTATGGTTTGACTCAGAAATTACCCAGTCCTTAGAACACTCCAAGCCATATTTTGCTGGTGACATATGGTGAAGAAGAGTCAAATGGGAATTCAGAACAACCAGTGAGGAATAAAAAGGCTGAAAGAATGAAAAATGAAGAACCCAATTCCATATAAAAACTCAAATTATAATTCATATTCAAATTGATTTCTATGTCAGAGAATATAGTCACTTGCTTATTTTGTTTAGGATGACAAACCAGCAGAAACCACAACAGAACCAGCAACTAAAAACAACAGCCTAAAGATGATAGTTTTGAATTCTATGCACAGGAAAGTGAAGAAGATAGACAATGCTATCAGGGAAAGTGAACAGAACAATTCCCAATTACCCAGCAGGCCTTCTCAGGATCCCCAGCATTAGTTCTCAGTTATCCAAATGCGAGCTAACTCAGCCTAATTTGGATGGAGTTGTTGCGTATCACTTGGGTTATTTATTAAGAAAAAAAGAGTTAAAAAGGAAAATATGTGGCAAAGAATATAGACCCTTGGGTTATATATGAACCATTTCTTATGTTGGTCTTCCAATGTCCTGTATTGTCATTTTAGGAAGCATATCCCCATTCCAGAACAGAAATGTATCTAAGCTGCTTACTGTATAACCATATAGATTCAGTACCCTCTTCACATGTACAACCAATTTTTCTGAATAGATACAGCTTTCAAGATGCTAAATAATTTTGACTTAGAGATTAGGTTATAGAATCCTATGTCGCACAGAAAACACCTCTATGCATACTAAACAACAAGAAGGAAGATATCGCACTGAGCTAACAATTGGAGTAACCAAACTTTTTTGTAACAACATACTACGAAAATCTATCCAAGTGTGTTAACATTACAAATGTGTTTGACGTAGATTTAGCCAACAAAACTTGCCTTCAGGTCATCAATTCCCCATCCAAGGTCCTAACTTAACTTGAACTAGTTAATCTCCACGTTAATTTGAGCCACCCCAGTCTAGGAAGGGGCAGAATTTGCTGCAGCAACTGGCAAATCTAGGGCATGCGTATCTTTTCAGCCTAGCAAGACATTACCAAATCTCATCCCCGGTCAATCGCGGTCAAATATAATGTTCAAACACATTGAGTGCATCCAAAATGAAACACTAAGAATCAATTCACTTAACACACATTCATATGTAACAAGTGGTGAAAAAATGTATCTAAGCAGTAAATAATTCTCCTGTATAAGAATAGCTTAAGCCATCAACAAGTTCAGCTTCAACATTAAGTTTAGCCCTTAAAATTCAATTGGTATACAACACAACTCGCATGTATATATCTAGCAGTCAACATTAGTAACATTCATCCATCAAATCTCAGATACGTGACACGAATGCTATGTGCAGCTTTGGACTGAGTTGCTGTCAACAGCTGCTAGGTGCAACTTTGACACAGCTGCTATTGTGTGCACTTTTGGGGGTTTGTTTGTTAAAGTATGAGCTGCGTGAGCTGCCAATTGAAGACAAAATGCCCAACAAACAACAACATATTAAACCGATCATATAACTAAACAATAGAATGGGAGTGAGCAACACAGAAACCATCCTTCACATCATATTATTAAGAAAAATTAGATTAAGCAACACAGAAACCAAAGTTCCTACATTTGTTTTAAAACAAAATTCATCAGCATCAAAATCAATTATCAGGATCTATATCAGAATCAGAATGACTCTGTAGCTCATCTTCTTCAGAATTTGTAGCATCACTGCCAATTGATTCATCTTCATCGTCAGCTATGAAACCATCATAATCAACAAGATTGACACGTGCTTGTCTACCTCCTTGCAAAACTACATCACTTGGAATGAT
>JAOTRH010073377.1:0-17719 GCA_034768845.1 Heliamphora exappendiculata | reverse complement strand
TAAAAATATTCAATTAACTTAATTTTTTATGTTAGTAATAAAATTAATAAATACTACAAAATAAATAATTTTATTATAAAATTATATTTAAAAATATAATATATAAAATCTTTTTAACCTTAATCAAAGCATTTAAATATTTAAACTAATTAAATTCGGTCAAACAGTTAGGTAAAATTTTTGGGGAGGAATAGCTTTTCCTTATTTTTAATTTTTTGAATTATTTGTTTATTTTTAATTATTTGTGATAATTTATTATATAACATAAAATTTTAATGTAACACTTGTGTACATATAAAAATTTAATTATTGAAATAAAATAATCTCGACCTTCTATTTTGTTCTCTCTATTCTTTTATGTTTTTTTTTGTGAAAAAGTAAAAAAAAATATTAATTATTATTACTTTTCATTTTACTAACCTAATAAAGAAATAATATAGTTTTTACGTTTGTTATTTTTGTTATTTTTTATATCTATAAATTAAAAAATTAATAAAATTATATTTTTAATTGAGTGTCTTAAAATTAGTTAATTATTTAATTGTTGATATGATTTTTTTACTATTAAAATTTTAAAATTGAATTTCTACTTATATAACAAGATATAACTTTTGATATGGCATTAATATAAGTGTTAAAATTTTAACAATTAAAATGAAACAAATAATTTTATTTTTATTTTTATTATTAATTTTTATTTTTTTACTTTTACAAATTAACAAACTAATAAAGTTGTATTTTTAATTGAGTGTCGTAAAATTAACTAATTAATTAATTATTAAGTTATTGGACAGGTTAGTAAATTTGATGTAACTTTCATATGATAGTTTGACAGTGAATAGAGTTTGAAGCAAGCAACGGTTTTGATTGCATTTGTATTAAAAAAATAATTTATGCATTTTGGGTTGGATAAAAGAGTGATTTGTGTAGTTATGTAATCATAATAAAACATGAATTTTTTTTTCGGTGGTGATATTTGAATTTTTTTCGGTACTTTTGGTATTTTAGTTTATTGTTTCGCTTAATAATTTTTTTTATTAATATCAAAATTAATTGTAGTTGTGATTCATTCTATTTTTTTAAAAAAATGGTATGAGTGCCTTTAAGCACGGGTATAACTAATCAGAATATAAGATGTTTTAATATTTGAGTTGAAATATGAAAAATAAAAATATCAATTTTTTATTATTATTTACTTTGCCAAGTTGGATTTGAGCCTCGTTTGGTAACTTGATTTTAAGTTAAATTTTTGTTTAAAATTACTTTAAACTAAATAAATAAAAAGTTCGTTTGGTGAATTATAGGAGTTAAGTTAAGACAAAAATAATAAGTCAAAAAACTTGTCTTAAAGTGATTTTAAGCTTAAAAGAGTTTTAAGTTGAAAAAAATTTATATAATTTTTAAAAATATATTTTTACATAATTTTATATTCAATATAAATTTTATTTGATAGATTTTCATGACTATATTTTAAAAATGTAATTTAAAATTATTTTATGTAAAAAATTAAAGAACTAAAAAGCTAAAAGAAATTATCTTTAAAATAAAATATAAAATATCAAACCCTTAAGATTTTTACCGAACGAAAACTTGATTTTTCGTCAATTTAAATGCGTGACAGTGCAAGCAAGAGAGGCAGAGGTTGCTTTTTGCCTCCTAGTTGAGGGACAAATGCGCTAGTTTGTTGAGTAGTTATTCGGTGCTCTCATAGTTTCCTATGTGTGTTATTTTATATACTATTTTTATTTAATTTTATGATAAAAAGTTTTTAAATAAAAACATAATGATTGTATTTGATATTATTAAAATTAATAGTTTATAAATTATAACTTGTAATAGAAGTTGTAAGTGATTAGTAAATATTATAATTTATAACTGAAATATAAAAAAATTAATTGTATATTGTAGTAGAAGTTATTGGTATTTAGAATAGATTGTATCTTATAACTAAAATTAGTAGTAAAAAATTAAAAATTATAACTAAAAAATTTACCAAACACCTCGCATGCATATGTTTATATATAGTCTTTTTCCTACAAATTTCGGTTCATGATGTTTAACCCATTTCAAGTGATTATGTAAAAAATGTGGTCGAATGAGAAGCTAGATCTCGAATGAGAAGCTTGATCTCAAAGACCGTTTTTAAAATTTTTGAAAATGAATTACATTCATATAAGAAAATCTTTGGAGAAATGTATATTTTGTAAATGTAATTCTTTCGATACAATATTTTAACTTTTGGGGGTTTGTTGATATCCGTTTTGTAATACCGTAAGACCATGCACTAATTATTTGTATGCATGTGAGATTATCGGGTGGCCATGTTTGATTCATTTCTATTATATATTGTTTGAAGTAGTTTGGGTTGCAACATTGGGTTTTTTTATTTTAGGATGGTTGATGGTGTTTTCATATTTCATTTGCTATTTTTATGTGAATTGGATTCTTCGAAATACTGGTTAGAGTGTAAGGTTGAACCCAATGAAGCGGAGATTTAAAATAGCGAATCATTTAATGGATCAATCGATCAGTCTATCAAACGGTTTGTCCATTGTAGCAATTTTTTGCTTTTATTCTTTTAAAATATTTTCTTTGGGGGGTTTGTATCCTCCATTTTTAAATTGTTTATAAAAAGAGATTTTGTGAAGTTTTTGGGACTTTAAGACTCATTTGATTCTCGTCTTTTTAATATTATTGGGGTTGGTTCATTAATTTTAGAGGTGAGACCGTGACAAACCTAGCTCTAAAATTTGGTTTTTAAAAAATTCGAAACAAATTCAACATCATACTTCTTTCCCATGCAATGTGTGGATAATATTAATTTCTTTCCCATGCAATGTGTGGATAATATTAATTATTACATAAAAATATTAAAAGAGAGTCTATGAAATAAAAATAATTACAAAATAAATTAAAAAAATAAAAAGTGTTACCTATGTATTATGAAAGCTCAAGAATAATGAGATTTTAAAATAAAAAAAAAAGAATAACAAAGAGAAAAAGAGTGAGTGACTATGTAATTACATCGGTAGATTTTTAAATTTTAAAATTTAAACTATTAAAAAGATGTTTATAAAATAAAAGCTTCAATAGACTTCTAAAGACTAAAATCAGATGATTCTTTTATTAATATTATAAATATAGATATAGATTAAGACACGTCTGACCACACAAATACGAGATATGCTAAACCTGTGAAAATCCACATTGTCAACTTAGACAATTTATTAGGTATTTGGAAATGATAGACACGATGTTATATGATATTTTTAATAAATAAATAATTAAAATTTATATAATTAAAAATTTTTTTTTAACTCTTAATTACCAATAAAAACAAATTATTATATTCTTAACATATAAATTTGTCATCACAAAATAAATAAATAAATATATTTTTATCATAAAAATTTATCAATACAAAATAAATAAAAATATCACGTAAAATTAATAAATATTACTTCGAGCATCCAATAACTACTCTTCAACTTGAGGCTGACGAAGCAAAAGAGTGTTCCATTTTCAATTAAAGAACGGCGGTTGGTTGGTGAGGAGGTGGCAAACAATTTGGTAGGCTGGTAGCGCAAATTGCGGGGATAAGGAATAATAATGACTTGGAACAATGAAATACATATTTATTCAATTTCATTTTAAAAAATCCCAATAAAAAAAAATACTTTATAAAAAAATTGAGTGTCCCTAAGGCACCAATGTTAAAAGAATGTTTGGGATGTCTTACAAAATTAAACTTTTTAAAGATACAATATTTTCGAAAAACAAAGTTCAATTATTTAATATTTTTTTAAAGTTTTTCTTTTTAGATTGTTTTGGGTAGAATTTTTTTAGACTTTTTATTAAAATATTTAATATATTGTCACTTTTTATATTTAAGCTATAGTATTTTGAATTTTTATTTTATTTTTCTCTTCTTTAGGATAGATTTGCCGTTTTTTTTTAATTGTGGGTATTGAGGTGGTTATTATCGCATTAAAAAATATTTATTAATTTAAAACCAAGTTAAACTATTACTCAGATAAATAGTGATTAAGATTAGGTATCGTTCCAACGAAGACAAAAAGACTAAGTTACGTGATTTTATAATTAAAATTTGATTTAATTTATGAAGAAGGATTTGAGGGATTTTGATTAATTAATATTTACAAAGAATTAAAGAAAAACAATAAATAAATTTTGATTTGAATAGAAGGAAATCTTAGGTTTTGAATCCACCCTACCAATAGGTGGCAACACTGGAAATATAATTGTTTGTGAATTTTGTGTGTGTTTAAAGATATATTTTAATATAATTCAATTTCGAAATTAGCTTTATACAACAATTAATAGCAAAAAAATACTAATAAAAAGAGTATACTAAAAATCAAATTCAAACACAACATTACATTTATATTTGTATCTGCCCATCTGCAACCTTACTTAAAGAAATCCTAAAATATATTGTATAATTAAATGTTTCACTTTGGAATTTGAATTTTGAAAGAGGGAGGGAAAGGGAGTTTGAATTTTGAAATTACTTATATTTTAGATGAATTGGTGAATTTTTACGCGACTAAATTTAATTCACAAAATTACGAAAAAAAGGGTGGGTGTTGTGCAGTAATGCATAGCACGGTGCTATATTATTTAAATAGTTTAATTTTTAAATATATTTTTATAATTAGATTATTTCATTAGGTAGATATTGTCAAATTTGTAATTTATGTAAAAATAAAGTTGATTAGATATATGTAACTATGGAATCAGATAATATTTACTTACAAATAAATAATAAATATTTTTTAAAAAAGTTAAATAAATATTATTTGATCATACAGTTACAGATATTTGAATAAATTTATTTATAATGTGGATGATAAACTCAATAGTCTTAATTAAATGATGGTGGTATTTGGTATTATTGAAATTAGTAATTTATAACTTGTAGTTTATAATAAAAGTTGTGAGTGTTTTGTAAAAATTGTAACATATAGATGAAATAAAAAAAATAATTATAATTTATAATAAAAATTATAAATATTTAAAATATATTATAATTTATAGTTAAAATTAATAAAAAAAACAGCTTAAAAACAATAATAAATTTTTTTTGCCAAACACCATAATAAACTGATTCGATCCTATAAGTACGTTCGAAAGTTAAATTATTTAAACTGAACAGCCGTCAGTACTATATATTGTCGCAAATCACCAACTCCAATTTATAAAATAACGAAGGACAAACTACAAAGAATCTTAATTTTATATCATACCACATTGGACTTACAATAGTCTTATATAAAATAATAATATATTTTGTTATGTAGTGAGGTCCCATTGATAATTAATTTAAAAATTAAGTTTTTTTTATATATTTTTAATTAAAAAATTAAATTAAATTTAAAGTAAGTTATTTAATAATTTAGCTTTTAAGTTAATTTTTTTAAAATTAATTGTTTAGATAAAAAATTAGTTTTTTATTTATTTTTGTTTAAAATTGATAATTTAACTTTTTTATATATTTGATATTAACGATTATATGTAGTTCACTAGTTGGTAGTAATAGTAAATAAGTTATAAATAAGAGATATTATTATATTTTAAAAATAATAAAATTTTAAATAGAATATTATGTGAATTTGTGTTTTAATTTTATTTTTTAATTTTTTAATTTTTTAATTTTTTTACTAAACGAATAATCTTAACTTTTAACATATTTAACTAAAAAATTAAAAAGACAAGTCTGAATGTCAGTCCTCCTAGGTAGCATGATTAATTAATTTCCTCATTCTGATTAATAGTTGGTTAACAATTAAGTAATTACGTAATTGGTGGGGGCTATGCGAGGATTTAGCTAATCTGTTGTTTCCTAGAAAATCCCAGCGAGCATGCACACGTGCTGGGCCCGTGCTTGAGTGATTTCAAAGCCATGCAATATTCTCTGTTGTTTTAGTTAATTAAAAAAAAAATCATGAATGTAGTCTATGTTTGTTCTGCCAAATGCTCTTTTGTGACCTTTTTATATTTTAGTTAAATTTTTTTTTATTTTTTTGCCTTTTCTGTAAAGAGAGAAATCTTGAAAGTATATCTATTTAAGTTAAAATTAAAAAAATTCACTAAAAATAAAAAAAAAACTAAAATGTCTGTTAAGTCAATTTTTTCGTCTTATTTGAATTTTTCTGGTAAAATTATTTTACTTTTTAAATTTTGGTTATAAAAGAAATTTAGAAAGTATATTTATTTAGACTAATATAAACATTTATGATTTTAAAATAGAGGTCTTATATGTAAAATTTGTAAAAGAATTAGTCATATTCCATTTTATTTTTATTTTTATTTTATAATTAAGTCATATTTTATGTTGTTATACTTATTATGCTTTTAAATCTCATTTAAGCAACAATCAATATCAAAATCCTAGCCCCCACCACCAATCTCCTTTTTCTTATTCGGTGCCGAAGCTAACACTGTCGATTCATTCTCTTGCGCCATCTGCGTCTTCTTCTTATCTTCACCGATGATGAACTCCTTTACATATTTCAGTGCCAACCTTTGCAAAAATCTTTCTCGCCACCCTTTGCAGCGCAGGCCATCAATGATCTTACATTTCTCGTCGATCGTCGACCACCATACCTCTACCATCGATCTCTCCTTTTGCATTGCCGACCATCGACGAGTCCAGCCATCGATCGTCAATTGTGCGCGGGAACTCCGTGTAACATTAATAAAAATTAGAAAAATTAAAATAAAAATTTCTCAGGCACTCCTTTAGTAGAGTAACAATAAGTAGAGAATTGTGTGTGTATCATATATGGTTTGAGTTCGGTATTTATAGTGCTTTATATGGATTTTGGCACAAAAATGGCGATCCCCCAAGCTCGGTCTTGGCGGGAATCGCCTTTTTCCTCTTGGGGTTTGCATGAGGCTCTTTCTTCTAAGGCGACAGGTTGTCGAATCATTTCGGATCATATCAACCGTCATTTATTGCAGAGTTGTACGAATACGTTATCGCCATTAGTGCTTGATGCTCAGCTGTCCCATCGTCATAAATGCGCTCTGACCTCGATTATACACCTCATTATTAGGTTGTTCGAGATTAAGAGGTTGGCCTAGCCGAACTCTAGTATTTCGTAACGGGCTCCCTTGATCACTCTAGTCCTTGACTTGTTGGGCCTGGGTTTGGACTATGGGCTGACCCGTATGCATTTGGGCCGATCTCCTTCAAATATGATTTGAAAGTTTATTTGTGGAGCTTGCTTGCACAATAGTCATGCTTTGGTCAAAATCTAATAGGAAATCTACAAGGCTATAAGTTCCCCCATTTTTAAAATAAATTATATATGTAAATATGTAATATATTTTATTTGCAATGAGTATGCATTTTAGTAAGGATTTTTAATTTATCTTTGAGCTTATTGGGCTAAGTTATTTAGAATAGTTTTTAACTTTTTACTATTAATTTTTACAACAAATAATAATCTTTTCGAAGTATCTATAACTTCTGCTACAAGTTATAATTATTTTTTTTTTCTATAAATAATTAATTTCAGCTACAAACTAACATATTTTAAGCACTCACAACTATTATTACAACGTGCAATCTATAAGTTATTAGTTTCAGTTATACCAAACACCACATTTTTGCGATTCATATTGAAACATATACTTGCAGGGGGTGTAGGATGAATCATTTAATGCAAACTTTCTATTAGTTATAATTTTAAGGGAGATCTGGATCTAGATCCAATTTGGAATACTTATTTAGGGGTACATCCCAACTTGAGATTAGTATTTCATTAAGTCTTATTTCTTATTATTATACTAAGATTAACCATAACACATTATTTATGCTCTATAAATCTAGGTTTTCTAACAAAAAAATATTATCATTTGAAAATCATTGATATCAATAGAATCTTTTGAAAATCAGACCCTGAGTTCTCATGATTCTCGTTATGATATTTTCTACAAAAACGATTATGAATCTTCCACGTTCATGGAGTTAAATAAAATAAAAGGTACTATTTGTTTTGAAAAATGTCTCGCATGACACAATGCATTATTTCCATATCAAAATATTTTCTCATTCTCTGTAACAAATGTCTCAGTTTTTGTAATGCTAATTTGTTCAAGTAAATATAGTTATAAAGTCTATTATTTTTATTTTATTTGTTTTCATAAACAACAAAATAATGATGAATCGCGTAAACTCCTCATGTGTCTTGCTTTCTTCTTCTCGTTCCCTCTCTACTCTTCTTCTTGTCTTATCTCTATAATAGTGAGGGTAGTGTATTATTATCTAATACTTTCCTTGGTTCTTCCATCAAAGTCATCTTTCTTTGACCTATATGGACGGAATGGTGCAAGAATTTCTCATTTAGTAAATTTGTTTCCATTTGATGCTGAAACTGTTGATTATTTTAGTGTTGAAGATTTGAATGTCAAAAGAAAAGATAATAATATATGTATCTATATATCAATTAAGAATTCATGCAAGGGTATATTTGTCTAAATTAATTTTATATGTATATATATATATATATGTATATATATATATTCAAATTGTAAAAATTGAACTATAATAACAATATAAAATGAATGAGTTTGTACTCTTTATGCTTTTTTTTTAACTTCGTGAAATTACCCAAATGATAATACCATTCATGTCTCATTCTTTCTCCTCCTCCTTCCCCAAGCTCGGCCTCCTCTATCCATTGTTGGCCGCCACTGCCATTCCTAGAGCTCTCCAATGTTGAGAGTGAAACAAAACCTTTTGGTTTAGTGACGGCTTGAACGGACAGGGGTTCGCTTGAGCAGGCCTTGCACTCAGTTGGTCTCGAGTTAGTAACCACTCGAGCGGACCGTCACAGAATAGTTTTCGCTATGCGGCGACCAGGGTTATATTTTAACCAAAGGGCTTTATTAAAAGGGGCAAAATGTTACGTTTTGATCAGTATTAAAATTCCAAGATCATTATTCCTCTTGTAATCCTCAGATTAATAATAAAAGTGTGAGCCTATGGACGTAGGCACAATTGTCGAACCACGTAAAAACTTGTGTATGCATCATTGGTTGTTTTCGATTCTCGTTCTTGTTTGTATTCGTTTGTGACTTAATTGTATTCTTTACAAACGTGACTTGTGGATTGAATTTAGTTGAGTTTTGACTTGAAATCCACAATATCTGGTATCAGAGCAAGATTCGGAGGTTAAAGATCACGACATGGAAGATGACAAGAAGATCAAGATTGAGAAGTTCAACAGTTCGAACTTTTCCCTTTGGAGGATGCAGATCGAGGACGTTCCATATTAGAAGGATCTGTTTGAACCTTTATTTGGGGAAAAGTAGGAGAAAATGACACAGACCTAGTGGGAGATATTGGATCAAAAATCTTTGGAGACTGTGTGACTGAGTCTCGCACTGTCAGTGATCTCTAATATTGCAAAAGAGAAGACGACGACAAGATTACTGGTGGCATTGAAAAAGATGTATGATCAGCCTTCTGCATCAAATAAGCTATTTACGATGAGTTCTCATGATTACTCGTTGAGATGTTCTGTTAAACTCGTTGTTGACTCAAGAGCGCCATTTCATGCCACTCCCCGCATGGATATATTTCATGGGTATGTAAAGGAAAATTTTGAAAAAGTATATTTGGGAGACGACGAGGCTTGTAGTATAGTTAGGAAGGGTGAAGTACAGATCACACAGGCCAACGGTACAGTACTGAAGTTGAAGGATGTTAGACACGTGCCTAGTCTAATGAGGAACTTGATCTCAGTAGGACAACTGTCAGAATCTAGAATCGTGACGACATTCAGGGGAGATTCCTGAAAAATGAGCAAAGGATCATTGGTTTTGGCCTGAGGGAAGAATGAGAGTACACTGAATGTATCCTCGGATTCTTACAACAGTATAACAGTGGCAGCATAAAAAAAAGACACGAGCACATGGCGTAGGCGTCTCGGTCGCTTGAGTGAAAAAGGGATGAAAGTTTTGGCACAAAAAGGGAAGCTACCGGGTATTAAGTCAGTGGACCTAAAATTCTATGAAGATTGTGTCTTCAGAAAATAGAAAAATGTCAGCTTTACAAAGCAGGTGAAGACTCTAAATTTAGACAGATTGGAGCTAGTGCATACAGATATATGTGGACCTATTCAGGTATCCTTTATCGATGGCTCGAGGTATTTCATAACTTTCATTAATGATGTCATCAGAAAGTTATGGGTTTACTTTTGTAAGAATAAATCAGACATGCTCGATATTTTGAAGAACTGAAAGACATTTGTTGAAAATGAGACGGGTTTAAAATTTAAGTGTCTAAAGTCTGATAATAGCGACGAGTACTATAGTAGGAAATTTGAAGATTACTGTGCAGTTAACGGGATCAGAAAACTGAAAATTATTCCGATAAAATCGAGACAGAATGGAGTGACAGAATGCATGGACATTACGATCATAGAGAGTGCCCAAAATATGAGGTTACATGTCGGGTTGCCAAAGTAGTTCTAGGCAAATGCAATGAATACAGCAGCGTACTTTATTAACAGGGAACCCTCAGTTGCATTGAATTGTGAATTGCCTAAAGAAGCTTGGACTGGGAAAGAGGTAAAGATTTTCCATTTATGCATTTTTGGTTGCATAGGCTATGTACATGTTGAGTCAAAAAATAAGAAAAAGTTAGACTCCAAGTCTCGAAAATGTGTGTTTGTTGGCTATAGTACAGATAGCTACGGTTATAAGCTGTAAGATCTATAAAGCAGGAAAGTTATGAGGAGTGTGGATGTGGTATCCAATAAGTCAGTTTTGTATAAAAACAGATAGGATCAAAAGGACGAGACAACAGGCAAGTCAGACTATGCTGAGTTTAAGGAATCGTCTAGCAAAGTCTTGGAATCCCAGAATACTAACAGACAGCCAACTCCATATGTACAGCTACAGACTCTCATAATCAGGAGGTATACTAGAGTAAGCAGACCTATAGTTAGATATTCACCCTCACTGCATTACGCACTGTTAATAGACAGTGGTGAGTCATAATGCTTTGAAGAGGCTTTGTAGACAGTGGCAAAGGGCGAGTGGAAACGTGCAATGGATGAAGAGATGCAATCTCTGTCATTTAGCAAAACTTGGGACTTGGTTTAGTTGTCCAATGGGTAAGTCATCATTGCAGAATAAGTGGGTCTACAGGCTAAAAGAAGAAGCTGATGGGAGTAAGCGGTAAAAGGTAAGGCTGGTGATCAAAGGTTTTCAGCAGAAGCCGAGAATTGACTACACGAAAATATTTTCACCAGTTGTGAAAATATCCAACATCTGGACACTTCTGAGTATAGTGGCTACAGAAAGCTTGCATCTTGAGCAGCTAGATGTTAAGAGAGCATTTCTCCATGGTGATCTGGAGAAAGAGATCTACATGCAACAGCGACAAAGGTACGTGGTTAAAGGGAAGGAGGACATTGTGTGCAAACTGAAGAAATGCTTGTATTGGTTGAAACAAGCACCCAAGAAATGGTATAAACGGTTAAACAGCTTTATGGCGAATACAGGATTCAGCAGTTGCCATGGTGACCATTGCTGCAACATTAAGAGGTTTGCTAACTCATATATGATTCTCCTATTATATGTAGATGACATGCTGATTGTAAGATCTCGCATGGATGAGATTATAAATCTCAAGGCACGGTTGTCCTAAGAATTTGCTATGAAAGATTTGAAAAAAGCCAAATGGATACTCGAGATGAGGATCAGTAGGGACCAAAAGAGTCGAAAGTTAAAACTTTCACAGTTGGAGTATGTTGAAAAGATCCTACAGTATTTCAACATGGAAGGTGCTAAGCTCGTTAGCACACATTTGGAAAGTCACTTTAGACTTTCAAAGGAATAAGGAGCTGTCACAGACAAAGAAAGGAACTATATGGCAAAGGTACCATGCGCGGCAACCGTGGGTAGCTTGATGTATGCCATGATTTTCACGAGGCCGTACATCACGTATGTAGTGGGGGTTATGAGTAAATTCATGTCAAATCTAGGCAAAGAGCACTAGAAAGTAGTTAAGTGGATTCTGAGGTATCTCAGAGGTACCACGGGATATGATTTGTGTTACGAGGGTTCAGGGATTCAGCCGAATGGGTTCATGGATTCAGATCTAGCTGCGGACATCGACAGCTAAAAAAGTATAACAGGGTATGTGTTTATCCTGGGCAGTACAGTTGTAAGCTGTGTTTTTAGGTTGCAAAGGATAGTGACAATCTCTACCACCGAGGCAGAATATGTTGCAGTCACTGAAGTATGTAAAGAGCTGATTTGGCTAATGGGTTCGTTGAAAGAATTGGGAAGTGGTCAAGACAAGTGTTAGTTGTATATCGATAGTCAGAGTGCTATACAATTGACAAAGAACTCGTCATTTCATTCAAGGACTAAGAATATTGATATAAAGTATCACTTTATTCGGTCTCAATTGGAAGAGGGGCAGTTCAATCTGATAAAGGTTCAGCTTCTGTTGGTGTTTGGGTTTAAAAAATAAAGGGTTTGCTCACATTGTTGTAGAAGACTTTGAGTGGTTTTACTTCAAGTGGGAGGATTGTTGAGAGTAAAGAAAAATCTCTCGGTCTAGTAACCGCTCGAGCGGACAGGGGTCTGCTTGAGCGGGCCTTGCACTCAGTTAGTCTCGGGTTAGTGACTGCTCGAGCGGACAAGGGTCTGCTCGAGTGGACCGTCGCCGAACAGTTCTCGCTATGTGGCGGTTAGGGTTATATTTTAACTAAAGGGCCTTATTAAAAGGGGCAGAACGTCAGGTTTTGATCAGAGAAAAAATCCAATATCATTATTCCTCTTGTAATCCTTAGATCAATAATAAAAGTGTGAGCCCGTGGATGTAGGCAGCATTGTCGAACAACATAAAAACTTGTGTGTGCATCATTAGTTGTTTTCGATTCTCGTTCTTGTTTGTGTTCGTTTATGACTTGATTGTGTTCTTTACCAATGCAACTTGTGGGTTGGATTTAGTCGAGTCTTGACTTGAAATCCACAACACCCAATACCTCCCTTGAGCTCTCGAACCTCCTTTCATTACCTCTTCATCCTTCGGCCTGCTGAGATTCCCCCTCCTCTTGTAATGCCCCCTCTAATGGAGGTAATGTAATAAAAAATACTATTTTGTCAGAGCTCGTACTAAGATATTGTTTAATTTTTACCGCTTGGGCATACACGAATTTGTCCTCCCACTTAGAAAAAATGCATTTTAATGGGTTAAGAGTGTAACACACCTTATAAGGTGAGTTGAAATTCCAAATAGGATAATGTGGGATTCTGCCTCCTATATTACCCTTCAGCGTGTGAGTCCTCATCGTGAAACTAGGGTTCCTATAGACGGCACCAAGTGAAGGTGGACCACTCCTCTTTCGAAGCCCGCACTAAAATATTGTTCGATTTTCGGCATGTGCGTATACACGATTTTGTTTTTTCTCTTTAAAAAATGCCTCTTCGTGGGTTAGGGGTGTAGCACACTTTATAACATGAATTGAGAGCTCCTAATTGGACAATTTGGGATTTTGTCCCTTTACAATATATATTATAAATAGTATTTAATAAATGGAGAAAGGAAAATGGTGTAATTGAACATGATAAGGAAGATGATAGCATCAATTGAGAAAAAGTATGGAATGATTTTCCAAATGTTTGTTGACTATTTTAGTGTCCCAAAAGCCATGGTGTTTGCCGTCCGCTGCAATGCAAAATGCTCACTTTGCCACCACAAGTTTTTGAACTCAAATCAACAATATACATTGTAGATGATTAAAATAAGGATATATAGTTTTCGTCCAAACTGACTGAATAGCTCGAGATGTCGTTCACGTGCGCCTACACAAGAAAGAGGTGAGATACCCACCGATGACTTTTATCGGTGGATTCTCCGATTATGAAGTCAGGCAAGGTTTAGAGAGCAAAAGGTTAAGAGAGTAATTTGATAGAGTTATTGCTAATGAGAATAGAATGCATATCGTTGTCTTCTGGTGCGTTGGTTATTTATAATGGAGAATATACTTGACCCTTTTTGGGGATCCGACCCGACTCGAGCAGGTCGGGTTGTCCTTTCTCTAACTAAGATATAGCTGTCAATCTGACAGTGACTTGTCACCGCTATCACACATTCATTTGTTTCTGTAAGTTTCTTTTATCATGTCAAGCTGTCTATCCGTAATCAGACCAAATTTGGGTTAGGACAACCTTCCTTGACACTCTGGCCTATGAGGTGGTTCAATTGCCACTGACCCTTTATCATGAACATCACTTCTTGATAAGTGTATTATGAGCTCTGATTATCATATATCGTACCTTGAGCTCGGTTTTCGAGATCTCTCACCACGCGTTGCTCAGCCATGGTGGCCAAACAACCCTATAGAGCTCGGCTAGGAGTCCCCTCCTCGAAGTATTGGTCGGGTCAAGCATCCGGTGCTCTGCCAGACCTTTTGAGCTCCAAATTCGGTGCTCGGCCACCCTTCTTCCCGAGCTAGAAAGGATATAATGACGCAACCCTAATATGCAATATAATGCAGCGATCTCGCACATACCGATTGATTGGTCTTAAGACCGATCGAGCAATCAAGATGCTCTTGGTTTCTCTACATTTTGTACAGCATGTTTTGAGGATTTTCACCTTTTTAACCTTTTTTTTTCGCTGTATAGACTCATTTCTAGAATTAAGATGTCATAAATTCGAGACAAACTTCAACAATCTCCACCTTGTCTTGAATTTCTCGACCATCTTGAAGAACTATTAGTCGTCTTGACCTGATCTGCATTCTTTTCACGGTTATGAGTGCTTCACTTTCTCTGAACATCAACAGGAATGGACTTGGACCAAGTCCAGACTATGCTCAAACTTGATTCTTGGAAACTGGCGTTGTCAACATGTTCGATGTATTCTCATCGGTATGAATCTTTGCTAAAGAAATGTCACATGAGAGTAGCCATTCTTGAATCTTGTGATACCGCATGACAATATGTTTCGTCTTTGCACTATATACTTGATTCTTGGCAAAGTGGATGGTATTTTGATTGTCACAATGTAGCAATACACTATTTTGTACCAACCCGAGTTTGGTTATGCACTAACCCGAGTTTGCTAACCAAACCATTCAACCAAATTGCCTCTTTTCTGGCTTCAGTTATTGTCATATACTCGGCTTCACTAGTTTATAAAGCAACTATATCCTAAAGTGTGGATTTTCAATAGATATGACCATCAGTAAGAGTGAACACGAACCCTGTTATGGACCTTCTTGAATCTAAGTCCCCCGTGTAGTCGGCATCAACATATCCTACTACTTCTGTAGAATACCTTTCTTTGTCAAACAATACCCACATATCCAAAATTCTTGCCAAATACCTAAAAATTCGCTTAAGTGCATTTCAATTCTCATTTATTGGATGTGACATGTATCTGCTAACCATACTGACTCATGGAATATGCTAACTCTTGTGCACACCATCAGGAACATAAGACATCCTACTACATTTTCGTACGGTACCTTTGACATATGTTTCATCTCGTCTTCTAAACTCGGACATAACTGAGACGATAGCTTGGAATGAACTGCAAAAAGTGTTCCCACTGGCTTTGCAATCTGCATATTGAATCTTTTTAACACCTTCTGAAGATAACCTCCCTAAGATAACCTTAATTTCCCAGCTTTCTTGCCCCGGTGAATTTCAATACCAAGGATTTTCTTGGCAGCTTTAAGATCATTTATATCAAATTCACTACTCAATAAAGTATTCAACTTTGCAATTTTGTCCCTACTCTTTGCAGCTACTAACATGTCATCGATATATAAAAATAACATAATATATGAACCTGTTAGCCTAATGGCTTTTTAATTAGATTTTGATAATTTTGATAATTTATTTTTTTTAATTAAATTGATTTAAGAATGATTATATTTCCAAAAAGAAGTATTGACACAAATTGAGAAATAAGTTGACACCCTTAACCTTTTAGGATAATCTCTTTTATCAAATAGATCGACACATAAGTATTCTTAAGTTTGAATATTTTGTATCGACCCTAATTGATATTTGAGTCCACACCTAAAAGTAAAAGAAGCTTGATACTCTCAAGTGTGTCGACATATTTGAAACTTGAGTCGACACCTTAACATGTTATCTAAGATGTTTCAGATATTCCACTTTGATTCGACACAAAATGAATTTTGAATCGACACAAAAGAACTGAGACTCTCTGCTCTAGAATGAGTCGACACAAACCAGTTTGAGTTGACACCAAGTGATTCCTTACTTTAGTCATTCGGGAATTTTGAGTCGACACCAATTGAAGATCAGTCGACACAAATCTACCGAGTCTGCCTGCAGAATTTTGAGTCGATACCAAAATCAAAATGAGTTAATACAAAATTACTGAGAGTTCTTGCACTTTTTAGTGTCAACACCAAAGGCAGTTCGTGTCGACACAAAAAGACACCCTGGAAAGCTGAAGATCAAAAAGAGTCAACACCAAATGTATTTGTGTCGATGCCGTTGTGTTGGAGAAGAATGTAAAAAATTGTGTCGACACCAACAAAAATTTGAGTTGACCCAATCACTTGAAGAACCAAGCACTAGAAGATTTGTGTCGACCTAAAACTATTTGTGTCAACACTTGCGACAGAAATTCAAATTACATGGCTGAGTTCAACGGTTGAATTTTTGGTATTTATTACCCCAACCTACCTCCAACGGTCATGAGAATCTTCAAGAGCCTATATAAAAAGTTACTCTTCAACATTTAAAACAACTGGAGGCTTACATTTACTATTGTATTGCTTGAATCAAAGACCAAATCTCTCAAGCTCTCATTTATTACTCATAATTCCAGCTTTTGTTTCTCATCTCTCTACTCCTCATTTATTGTCAATCATTTTATAAAGAGAGTGAGTGATATTTATTGTAATACCTCATTTATTGTATCTAAGGGTGAGTTACTTTTCATCCTTTAAGTGGGTGAGTTAATCTCATCAAATAAGAATTTAAAAATTTAAAAGAAAAACATTGGCATATTTTTCGTAGGATCGTCTTGATGTTGTAAAGATTTTGGAAGCACTCGTAAGTATTTTACATTAGTGAAAATTCTCAAGAGGAGTTTTAGGGAGTGAACGTAGACTTGGATGAAGTCGAACCACTATAAATCTCAGTGTTCGGTTCAATTTCTCTATCATTAACCTCTTAAATATTCGCATTACTTTATTCCTTGATTATACTTGCTATAATTGTTTATGATATTAAAAGGTTTTCGAAAAAGTTTTCGAAAAGATTTTTAAAATTTTTATTATCGTTTTAAAACCGAATTCACCCTCTCTTTGGTTGTCTAAAATTAACATAACCATCGGCACTCACAACAATCATACTTTTTGCGCGTGTACCAATGCGCCACCATAAAAGAATCAAATCGCTTGATCATTGCTTGGGAGACTACTTTAATCCACACAAGAATTTCTTTAATATGTAGATGTTAGCCCAAGGGTTCTTTAATTTGATTTTAATGATTTTCATAATTAATTTTCTAGGAATAAATATTTTTAAATGGATAATATTTTATATTTCCAAAATGAAAGTGTTAACACATTTTAAACAATCATAGTTGACACCTTAGACAAAAAGGAATTACTTTTATCTCAAAAGGTTCAAACACTTAAGAATTCTTTAATTTGAATTTCTTTGTGTTGATCTT